>JBBPCY010072800.1:0-10764 GCA_037974405.1 Brachyalestes nurse
GAGAGAGAGAGCGAAGGAGAGAGAGAGAGAGAGAGAGAGAGAGACTGTATATATATGTATAGAGAGAGACAGAAACAGAGAGAGAGAGAGAGAGAGAGAAGGAAAGAGAGAAGCAGAGAGAGGGAAAGAAAAAGAGAAAGAACCAGAGAGAAAGAGACAGAGAGTGAGGCAGACAGAGAGAGATTGTACACGTCAGCTCCACTGTTTTACACTAATATCCCGCTCTTTCCCTCTCGTCTCAGATATCTTTAGTGATCAAATGAGTAAGTAAATTATGGGAGTTTAAACGTACCTTTGAGCTATTTTCTATTATTTTTCTCTTGTTTTTTCTTGTTACCCAGAATATCACCTGAACGGCTTCAGGTTTTACTTTCGGTTTGGACCGGTTTGTTCGGGATAAAGTGAACTGAGAGGGGGTGGGGCAGGTGTGGTAGAAATAACTAGACTACTATAGTTTTACTTCCTTTTACTTCAGAGGCGTGTCTGGGTCTTACATATCTGATACATTTGAAGTATATATTCCTGGTAGGTCTCTTAGATCTCCAGGAGATGCTCAGCTAGTGGTACGAAGATAACACCATGTTATTAATTCAACGTTGAATTAAGGTTAAATGCACTGACTTATGGTCAGTGTTGAATTATCAACAATTTTTGTTCAGATTTTCAATATTAAACATTCGATGGGAACAAAACCTTAATTCAAGGTTTTATAAGGTGACTTTTTCAACACTGAAAATGAGATGCTGAATCAACACTGATATCACTGAAAATATCCAACATTGAAAGCACCTTTGCCAAACAAGCGTTGAAACAATGTTGAATCCTTGTTGAATCCATCCACAGATGGATGATTTTTCAATGTTGAATAGATGGCCTTCTCAACGAGCGAGATCAGTGCTGGATCAACACTGAAGCTCCTCTTTGTCTGATATGGAATCAATGTCATTTCAACGAATGTGTGTTATCTGGGTCTGAAATGAAACCTGGTGAAATGTCATTTAGTTACTATGCAGCTGGCTGCTGGAACAAACTGCCCATCAGTATCAGATCTGCACCAATTGTAGCATTAAAAAGCTGCTAAAAACTGCACTATTCTATTTGTGTATGATAGTGTGCCATAGAAATAAACTTGAACTTAAGCTTGAACATCTACCTGTTGAGAGGTGAAGAGGACTTATAGGGGCTCCTCCCTTGATGAGGGACAGATGAGTCTTAGGAAGGGAGGAGCCAAAACTCTATAAAATTCCAGGCTCTCCAACCAGACAAGAGGAGAAAGAAGAGCGAGCGGCTTGGAAGGAGACTGGTCCATGTGTAAAGTGTCCATTTGTCATACGTGAACACACACAGTGTGAACTGTGAAATTCTTCCTCTGTATTTAACTTATTCACCAAGTGAAGCAGCGGGCAGTCAGGAACACAGCACCCGGGGAGCAGTGTGTGGAGAAGGTACCTCACTCAAGGGTACCTCAGAGGGGCCACGGATTCAAACCCACAACCATTTGATCACAGGGTCAACTCTTTAACCACCAGGCCCCCAGCTGGTGACAGAGAAAGTCTTGGTGTAAGATCAGCCTACCTTAGCAGTGTTTTTTATTGGTGTTTTTTTAACCTTCATATCTCTATATTTTGAATAAAGTTCTGCTGTGCACCCTCTCTGGTGTCTGGGTGCAACTCTGGCTGCATGTTTGGGTTTCCCACCCAGTATGTGTCAGCCATTCCCTGGGTTGGCATTCACAGTGTGTAATGATATCCTACCAAAATCATTAATGTAGTACAGAATAAAGTAGTAAAAATGTGGATCATGTCGTTTATGAATGTGTCTAAATGAGTCTAAAACATTTTGGAAAGGTTTGTCCATTTATTTTTGGAAAAATAATAGTGTATAAAAGTGCATGGGCACTCAGACCCCATACACAGAAAGCTGTGATACACTGTGTGTCCGGACACCTTTCTATCGGAGCCAGCATTACGTTTTTCAGCAGTTTGTGCTACAGAATCTCGTCTGTGGGACTCAAACAGACAGGCTTGCCTTTATTCCAAATGCCACCCATGACCCTGTTACCAGTTCACCAGATTTCCTTCCTTTAACTACTTTTGGTAGGTACTGACCACTGCACATTGGTGCACTGATGGCACTTATATATCTACCCCTACTATTCTTCAAGTTTGTACAATAGATTTTAAAACATGTAGGTATGAGTAACAGTTTTGCTCTAAATTTGATAAGACTGCAATATGTGCTGTAGTATGAAAAGCAATAATTAAAATGTTGTGCAAACTTGCTGTTTTGAGGATAAGAAGAATGAATTGTATTAAGTGTTCATTTTCGTCCTGCCGGAAGAGGTCTAGAAACATTGCTGCATGTGTCCATTGCTTATGGGTGGTGTAACAGAACAATTCCAGTATAAAACGATGCCTGGTTGTGACGTGATTATGAAGCCAAATGCATTACTAATGTCAGGCAGAATCCCTGGAATGTTTTACTAATTCAGTTTGTCTTAGTAATTATGAGTTGCCTGACATTAACGCTCACTTTGTCTGGAGATGGGAGGGACTAATAGGTGGTCAAGTCTGTCTGAACGACAGCGTAATGCACAGACACGGGTGACAGGAGACCACAAATGATCATTACACAGGCATGGATTAAGCATGGATTACTGCTATCATGCATAGGCCTGAGAGGAGGGGGCCAGACATCTGTGCGAACACACACACACACACAAACACACACACGCAAACATTACACACAAACACATGCTGAGTGGGCCAGACATCTGCAAAAACACCACAGCAACACAGTGATGAAAATAGAAAAACATGGCGCCAATTTTTCACCCAATTTCCCTTTACACCGACTCTCTGATCAGCACAGCCTGTAAAACAAGATGCTGCTAAACCTGGCCTGCAAATCTAAATGGGATACTGAAGATCTGGTCCTTTAGTGCCATGTGACCATTTCTGATAGGTGTATAATATTTGATGTCATCGGTACAAAAAGAAAAAAAAATGGCATGAGACATAAGCTGTCATAAACTCAATTACGTTTATCAGTACTGACATGGCACCTACCATGACATGGTAATGTCAGTGCTGTGCCACAGGGTTACGCAGTTTTAGAATTTAAATGCCTGAACTGAGGACTAACTTTGCATTAGCTCCACCTGTATTGTTTATTGCTTGTGGTTTGTAATTATAGTACTTTTGTAAGTTTACTTTTTCCTTTAAATCATGATTAAATAAAGCATGATAAAAATGTTACATGCTATATACTATATGCTATATGCTATATAAATACTGATAAAGATGAATGAAGATAAAAGTAAAGCCAGTAAAGTGGCCCCTTGAACACAGCAGCCCAGCACACAATGTGAAATTCCCTTAATGTGACTTTTCCTTAATCCTGTTTCATGGAACAGGACTCAAGACATCATAAATATTGTTGTTGTTGTTTTGCCACTTGTTTCACTGTCAGAGTGGTAAAGCAAGAAGCAATAGTACTTTTTCAGCATAATGGTAAAGCACATTTATCTACAATCACATTTAACACAGGAACATCAGGAAAATCAATAAGAAAGAGAGAGAGAAAAGCATGCATATCGTGAGGTAAAGGTTATATGTTATTGTGACTAAACTAAACACCTTTAACTAAAGATATTCAACTAAAGCTGAATAACATTTATTCACAAATCAGTAAACTGATTAATAAAAGGATTCAGTAAGTATCTCTTCATGTCTTTTCACCCTCTTTTGCAGGGCCCCTTATTGCTCTAAATGCTATGTTCAAGCTTAGCATTAGCAGTTAGCCTGTGAGTGTGTGCAGTAGTGTATGTGCAGGTCAGGGATGGTCCAGTTTTCTGTCCTGTGCTTTATGTCAGCTTCAGCCCCAAACACAGCGCAAGCTCGTTCTTCTGGATCTTTCCATCTCCATTCACATCGCAGTGGCTGAGCAGGGCCTGCTTGAACTTGTCCAGGTCTGTTCCACTCAGGTTGGACTGGGAAAGATCATAGGGAAAAAAGATGGTAAAAATAACTTTAGAACTGGTATCCTGTCTTGGTCATAAGGAGCAGATGTAGCTGCAAGTATTCCAGCAAAGCAAAAGCCTTTCTGGAATGAAAACCTACAGCCACATCAGACTTTTGTAGATAAGGCCTGGACCGGAGCAATATAATAAATCACTTTTCCACAGGGCTGTAGGAACCATGCTGTACCTAAAATGTACTGCAATGGTACTGAACTTGCAGCACACTTTGATGTTTCTGTAATGCTGTTTCTGATGTGTCAGCATCGCAAATCTCTCCTCAGTCATCGTCCCAAAACTGTGTCCATGGAGTCAAACCAGAGAAAAGTTTTTTCTGTTAGAACTGCTTTTGTTATTGTGGTCTTTCATTATTTATTGTCTTGTTTGAGTTTATAACTTTGTTGTGATGAAATTCCGACCAATCTAGCAGTGATGCGTTTAGCTCGGCTGACCTCCAAGACCAGAGCTGGGCACCCCTGGTTCAAACTAATACACACACACATGATCACCATGTAATGTTTAGTTATTACAAATGACAAATAAATGCTTATTGTTCAGATAAATAGTTTTAGATAGTTGGGGTGTACCATGGTGACATTTCTGTTGTACTGTGTAGATGGTTCAAATGACAATACACACCTCCTTGAATTGATTTGACAGGTATAGCTTTTATGAGGCAAAAATGAATGCCAAAAGTGGCAAACAATGAAGGTAAACAATGAAGTTAAGTCATATTGAGTGCCAAACTCTACACTTCTGCTCCACCTTAATAAAGACCTGGCTTGAGTGAAGTTTTGGTGTAGTTTTTTTGTTGAAATGTTTTTTTTTACTGATGAGATTTTGATGAATGTTGTTTTCTAGTGTTCATGAGATGTATGGAAAATTGTGTAAATGTCTTTTTTGCTGTATGTTACGCCCTGCCCAAGAACTCTTAGAGGTGTAGCCTGGAATGGTCTGCTGCTTGGAGGGCACAAAGTAACACCAACCACTCTTTTGCTGGTAAGGAGTAGATGATAAGCTGCATATTATTAGGTTAAAAAATTCCTTTCATAACATAATTAAATTCCTCACCTTGACCAGCTCCATCATGTCTTTAACGAAGCCGTCCACCTCTGGCCCTTCCAGTTCTCCTGTCTTACTCTATAAAGTAAACAAACACACAGGCACAGGCACACACAGTTAGAAAAAGTGATATAATCTGACTTTAGTCTCATGTGCAGCTTCTAAATCATACTTACCACATCATAATGAGCAAATATTTTCTCAAAATCTCTTTTCCTCTCTTTCTGGCTGCAGGCCTGGAGAAAGAAAAGCACATATTTTTAGTACAAGGTAGCAAAAAAACTCCATTTATTTTCAGGATTATCAAATCCAACACACTTTGATAACTCACTATATAAACACGTTTTTAATAAAACAAACTTAATTCTTGAAATTTCCTGAGTTACTGTCAGTTACTCACATCCCTCTCAAACTTCAGCAGAAAGTTTTCCTTTAAAGACAAAATTCTGGAGGCATAAAAGAATATAACTCACTTTTAACATCCCATTAGCAAACCCATCCCATCTCAAAACATAACTAAAAAGGTGAATAAATATATATTAGTACCTCGCCAAGTCATTTAAGTCCAGACGACCATCTTGGTTTTTGTCGAACATTTTCATCTGAGAGATAAGGAGCAACAACAACCAATGAACAATCTTATTTACACCCTAAAGAATAAACATCAGTGTGATGTTTAATTGCCAAAACACAATTAAAACAGGGAAAAAAGGGAAAAATGATTGTGCTATTTTCAGCTAACACCCTATCTACGCTAGCAGCAAGCAATAACATTTTTGGGCATTCTAGATTTAACATTTAAAACTATAGCAAACATTTTAATGTACACTGTAGCATTTTTTACAGTGACTCTTTCAGTAAAGTGTCTTAAAATCAAACTGCTGCTGTTTACCCTCTGGCACAAACACATTAGTTAGGGTGCCACTTTTATTCACAATCAGACAGATCTAAGGGACATAACTTCCAGGAGATCTAGAGTGCTGTTTTCTCTCAAGAAATAAGTCCCACCCATTGTAAAAAAAAGTGATTTTGTTGATTCAGTTTGTAATTGGTGTTTATACTGATGTTTAATCTGATACGGCAGACGTTCAACCCAAAGCTTAACCAATGGGATGGCTCACATAGCTACATTTACCCAGATACCATGGAGAGAAAAATAATCTGATTTTATAGTTGTTCCAAGCAGAACTTGAAGTAAGAGTAGAAGTGCATGGAGAGCTTAAATACAACATGATTGTATTGTATTTTTCTTAGTTCCCAGAAATCAAGACACAGAAGAGTTCTTCTCTGGTTATGACTTGCATGGTTCACTTGTGAGAGTAGGGTGGTAGTGGGTAAAATCCTTGCCTCTGAACCTGATGATCACAAAGTTGCCAGTTCAAACCCTCCTACTTTCTACCACTGTGTCCTTGAGCAAGACATCGAACCCTCAGTGTCTCCATGGGGACTGGCCCTGTAACTAATGACTGTTTGCTCTGGATAAGGCCGTGTTTACAGTACCATGGTGTCTGTGTACTGCTCCAGTTTTTCTTGGGTGATGCACTTGTTGTGCTGTTGAAACAGGTCCTGAAGGAAATTCTGGTGGAAACAGAGACAGAAAGCAGAAACATAACACATACTATTGCAACACCCTTTCATGACCACATCAACAAGTCCACTTTTCACCTCTCAGTGCACCCAGCGCTAATAAAAGGGTGTGGAATGATGTAGACGAATATAAATACAGGTCAGTATGCCTTTCACAATCTTTAATGGACACAAAAAAACACAATTTCCACTTGCTTGAAATGTACTCGATCAGCCAAGACATGTTTTGAGGTTTACTTCTTTAGTTTTGCACTGAAACAACGAGGTTAATGTAGCTAACAACTAGAGCAATGAGGCTACCATTAACTGCAGGCCTAAAATCATAGTACAGTCACCTCACAACATGTTGTGGTATTCAATAACAAAACACCAGAAAAACACCAAACATATCTCTGAGGATTTGGTGTAGATGGGACAGATTAGATATTTGCGGCCAAACTGTTCCTTTAAACGGTTTACCATTTTAATCATACCAGGTTAGTTACTTCATTTTTGAGAGCTAAGAAACATCTGTGGTACCTTCAGTTCCACAGCAGATATGAACCCACTGCTGTCTTCATCATAGCGCCTCCAAATCTGCACACAGACAGGGAGGAGCACTTAGTGAGACACATTACTCATTTAATAAAGACTAAGTACAGCTCACACTGCGCCATTAGAACTACTTTACTTAAAGTACAGCAGTCAAGATACATTTTAGTCTCAGAGATCTAGATTTCCCTGATTGGGATGCGTAATCATAGTTTTGGGTTGGGGCAATTTTTATTCAATAATTTTCTGTATTTTTTTATTTTTAATTATTTTTTCTTTTTACACCATATAAAAATGCATAGTATAACACATAGTATAACACCGACAGCCTGTTCCTGTACAGAAATGTAAGCTCAGATAATGGCAGTTTCTCAGAAAGGAAACCGAATATTTCCTGTTTTCAAAAGTGTGTTATTTGCTGGTGTGTGTTCTTGCTAGATTATGATGATCACAAATGACTCATTATTACAGTCCTCAATTACTTTGGCTTAACCTTGAGAAAAGTGGGTTTGGTACCTATAACTATAAATACTAAGTGACCTGGAGCAAGAACCAGGGCCAGAGAAACAGCATTAGTCATTTGTACCAGCAATGCTAAAATGTACCCCCTGCCCACCTAGAGATTAGGGCAAGGTGCAAACAATGAACATTTAGAGTAGGACATCGTGGGAGCTGCGATTAAATCACATCCTACATATTAGGGAAACTGAACTTAATAACAGAGAGTTTGTGGCCTGGCAGTATTGACCAATTGTGTTTAAGTGTATAATAAATACATTAAGAAAGTTGTGCCACTGTGAGCACCCTGTTTTAGTGAAGTAGCAGGGCTTCTGCAGTTCATTATTTCACTTAAAAATAAAGCTGCGCTGGCCTGACCCTCATGAACTCCACACTGTTGTCCAGCGGCGTCTCTCTGCGGAACAGCAGTAAGAAATTCTCCTCCTCCGGCAGGACGACAGCGGCCAGCTGTGCGTGAGTTGAGGGGGAAGGGGGGCGGGTAGCAATAGAGATAAAGAGAAGAGAGGATGAATGAAATGGGAAAAGGAAAGACATGGAGAAAGATGATAGATGGATAGACAAAATAGACAGACAGGGGCCAGATCGATAGACAGTTTGTAGACACTCATCTAGTGTTTATTTGAAAATCAATTGTGTTAATGGTGTGTGTGTGTGTGGGGGGGGGGGTTAATGGAGGTAGCTGCAGTAACAGCCTCTACTATTTTGATAGTGCTTCTACACTGTTGAAACATTGCTGTGACTGTGTTCAGCTGCCAGATTTGATTGCATTTAGCCACCAGAGCATTAGTGAGGTCAAATACTAATGTTTGATGCCACTCCAATTCAGCCCAAAGGCACTAAACGGAGGTCAGTCACTCCAGAAAACACAATTCCGCTGCTCCAGAGACCAGTGCAGGAGGCCTTTAACCCCCACTAGTTTACATCTGGTGCTGGGTATGGTGACCTTAAGCTCGTGTGTGGCTGCTCCAGAACATTCCTTTTTACTAACAATCCTTTTTTTGTAGTTTACAAACAGATAGACAGCTAGATAGATAGATCGACAGACAGACAGATGTTTAGTCTCAGTAGATGAGTAACCTCCTGGATGTGCAGGTTTCCATCGGTGCTGGAGTCTTTGAGCCTCTGCAGCTTCTCCTTCATTTGCTTGTCCTTTTAAAACAAAACCAGCATTAAAAGGCCTTTCCTGGGAAACTGGCTTTTCCAGTGAATCGTATTGTGTTTTTCAGTGAATTGCATTATTTGCAGAGAGTCAATATCATTCAGGTTTAATGGCTATTTAATCGATTCAGTTTAAACAATGCAGATGACAGATGGCTTTGTGAGACAGCACAGATAGCCACTACAAGCACATTAACCATACAAAGTAGGATGTTGACACAACAATCAATTAGTGCCTTTAGTCAAAGGAGTATAACATAAGCAGTAGATGCAAGGGCCTGTAAAACTTGTTACAAAAAAATATTAATTCCCAAATCTAATGTGCCACACTGGGTTACCTAGAGAACTAAACTGGACATTCTTAGCATCTCCAGCAACTATCAGCATTGGAAAAGATGTCCTATTAGTGACTATTCTTCTCTTTTCTTTACAAGCTGAAGCTGATCCAAGAGCACAGAATGAAATGAAAATCAGGGACAGGACATCAGTGTGAATGTTAAAGTTGAACTGAGCATTAAAGTATCATTTGAAAATACTCACAAAAACACCAATCCATCACTTGTTGCTACCCACTCCCGAGCATGATATACAAGTCCCTAATAATAAAAGCCTTGGAGAAGTGTAACCACTGTTTGACAGACACAAAAAAAGACCAACAGTTTGCTTACGGTCTTCCCTAACGTCTTCAAAACATAGCCGAAAAAGTCATCCAAGTCCTTTCCCTCAATATACCCACGATCTGCAACGACAAAAGGAGGCATTGCATTCTTTATGATGCAATAACACAAGGGTGGTGCATTAACTAAGTTAAGAGGAGATAAGATAAACCTTTATTAATCCCACATGTGGGAAATTTGCATTGCTGCCGCAGAAAGTGGACAGAACAAAGGTAAGAGCAGCAAAACAATAGAATAAAAGCTGTACACAGTACAGTATAAAACGTACACTATACAAATAATCTAAAAATATAAATGTACATATATGTATTTGTAAACCTAGATAAGTAAATGTATGTTTGTACACACTGAGGATTTGTATGTATATATGGACAGAGTGGATGTATAAATATATATCAGTTCATTTTCAGGGTGCGATAGATGAATGGAACCTCTGTAACTTACCTTGAGCATCAAACAGCCTCCAGATTTGCAGGAAGGAAGCGGCGTCCAGGTGGCAGGAGGAGACGTCCATGGTGCTGGAGTGGAGAACAGGTGGGGAGCAACAGGTGAGCTGTTTTAGGCTGCTGGAAGCGACTCCGGCGCGCCTCTATTTCAGCCCAGCTGCCTCCCCCACCACCTCCGCACCCTCGGGGAGGGAGTGAATGAGCGCTTACCCATTATCTCACCCACATAATGAGGCTGCTCAGCCCAAGACAACACGTAATCTACGGTGGTATTCAAATGTAAGGGCAGCTGGATAATAAGGGACAAATATATATAAATAAATAAATAAATAAATAAATAAACACATACATAAATAGATAAATAAATAAATAAATCATCTCCAAGCACAGCCCCTAGCCAGCTGAAGAAGAGTCTAAAATAAGACAAACAGGGAGAACACTCATACAGCTCTGGAAAAATTTAAAGACCACTGTAAAAATGTTCAGTTTCTCAGGTTTTATCTTTTATAGGTGCAAGTATTGAACTGAACAGCTTTGCCTCAGTTTTTTGAGAACTGTTGACAGTAGTGCTCTTTAAAGTATGATTTAAAAGGAAATGACAAAACAACAATATAAGAGAAATGATGCATTGTTTACAGAACTTATATATAATAATTCAAAGAAAACAAAACTCTTGTTCACTCGTACAGAAAATGGCAATAATGACCTTTGAGGAACTTCTAGTAGTGTTTTACCATCCAACTGGTCTCATTGTGAGAGGAGAGTG
>JBBPCY010072801.1:0-10762 GCA_037974405.1 Brachyalestes nurse
AACAAAACTGAATTTATTAGAAGCTAAAGAACACATTTTAACCAGGGGTGCCAATAATTATGGAGGGCAGTGTATCTCCCTATGAGGTCTAAGAAAATGTAATTTCCTACCATTTGGCGACGATAGCCAAGAGCCAGGTCCCTCTCGCAGAATTTTATAATCTGATGAATCACACTAACTCACAAAGCAGATGAACATGACATTCTTACTACACCGCCAACTTCTTTCTCATACTCATGACCTTTCAAAAGAGCACAATATTGCCCAAACAGCAAATCTTCTCTTACAGGTACATGGCTATCATCCACCCACTAAAGCCCAGGTTTTCAGCTACAGCCACTAAAGTGGTGATCGTGTGTATCTGGTGTTTGGCAGTGGTTCTGGCGTTCCCCCTTTGCTTCTACTCCACCACCAAGACACTACCACGTAGAACCATCTGCTACGTGGCCTGGCCAAGACCAGCGGAGGATTCGTTTATGTGAGAGACTAATTATGTTACACTTCATTTATTGTGTTAGTGTATGAATGTACCCCATCTGATTCTTGATCAGTTTTTTCTTTAAAGAGGCCACATATGTACATATGTCTTGATTTTGACCATGGCTTTTTTTTTTGTACCATGATCTTTATGTGAATTCTCCATGTATTATAACTTTAAATAATCAGGCTGTTACTGTGCCTTAAGACTTAAATATATACTGTGCCTTGTTAAAAAATGTAACACTCTGCATCTACTTCAACATAAATGGGCAGGTTAAACAGCAACAGACTGTTCTGAAGTGGGGAGCAAATGGTACATTTTAATACTTTAAAAATGTTTATACTACATACTACATCAAGCTTATATTTCAAAAAAGTAAGGACAGTTAATTTTCTTGGTTCCTGTAATGCACGGTGACTAAGAAACAAGATAAGATAAACCTTAC
The DNA here is from genome assembly GCA_037974405.1 of Brachyalestes nurse. NCBI lineage: Eukaryota > Metazoa > Chordata > Actinopteri > Characiformes > Alestidae > Brachyalestes > Brachyalestes nurse. The sequence continues at coordinate 927 of JBBPCY010072801.1, forward strand.
ATTATATTACATTATATTGTAAACTATGTCTGCAGGTAGTAATCTATGGACCATGAGCTCCCCCTGTCCATATTCTGCTGTGAAACAGAATACAACAGATGAAAGCTCCAGACATAATAGATAAAGGCTCTATAAACTCTAAGAGGTGGGCGATACATAACCTCCAAAATCGACAGGCTTTGATCTTCCCCTCATGATCTTTTCTGTCCATCAGCTCCTAACTTTGATCCTGTTTTGCTACAGAGACAGTTTCGTTTATGGATTCTGCAGTGGCTATTTGTTGCATCATTTTTGCTTCTCCTTAAGTCTCTACGCTGGCTTCTACTTGGTAATCCTGACTTTCCTTGTGATTGCACAGGTATCATATCATAGTGACGGTGCTGGTGTACGTGCTGCCTCTAGTGGTGATGGGGATCACCTACACCATAGTGGGGGTGTCGCTGTGGGGAAGTGAAATCCCTGGAGACTCATCAGACAACTACCACGGCCAGCTACGTGCCAAGAGGAAGGTAGGCACATCCACAGTACTCAAATACTTCTAGCGTCCAGACCATTTCTAATGGATCTGGCTGGACCGGGTAGATAAATGGGCCGATAGAACTTAAGTGTCCCAAAGCAACTCTAAACAGCTGCGTTCCTTACATTCTTTGACATTTGAGTCGCTCTTCGGTTGACTCATTCTGATTCTCTAACAAAATAGCTTATAATGGTTTTTCCCCAGCTAAGTTCTTATTTAGTCTGACATTGAAGGGCTGTATGAAAGATTAGTTCAGGTATCCCCATTTACATCTATGGAAAAATAGCCACCATTTAAGCCACCATTTCATGTAACGCCAAGATTTGCTTGCTTAAAAAATAAATCAGTGTAGTACTTACCATTAAAGATTTAGGACATATTCAACCTGTAGTCTATATATGAAGATTCAACTCTTTCATAATGTCACAACACCCAGTGCATTGACGCATACTCCTAAAGCAGTTTAGCCCCATTCATTTACGATAAAGTTAGAAGATGTGTTTCGGCCTTGACTGCTATTTAAATGAAGAGCAGGAATCTGTTACATATGTTACATATGTCAGTCTTTTTCCATTCACTTAAATACTCATTTCTATTTCTGACATAATGTTTATATGAGGGACATCCACAGAGGTACAAACCTTTTTGGCTTTTTTCCACTTGTGCTTGTTTAGGTGTGATTTAAACTGTCAATAAACCCTCAAAAACATTACAATTTAAGTGTACAATTGATATTCGCTACCGAAGACCTCAGAAAACTAGGCATTTGACTGCATCCTATCAGAGTAAGATGGATGGAGATATGGGAGGGGCTTATGCCGTGCACACACCCACAATCCATTGGATTTTTATCACTTAAAACCTAAATTCTTTAGGTTGCGTCTGTATAGAATCAAGACTTAACACATAAAGTACTGATCAACAAAAGTCTAGACCTCAGAAGAGAATATTGTACCTATGTGCATTGTTGCATCTTATAGAGAGGGGAAGGTGATGGCAGTTTTCCAAGGGAGGTGATTTCTGTTTTTTTATTGTTGCTGTTGTTGTTGTTGTTTTTGAGCAGAGGGATGGCATCCTTTAACTTCCCCCATAAATATGTTGCTTCTAATTTAACTGCTTCTAATCATCGGTGAGGGACTGTACCCATTAATGAAACAGTATGAATGAAAAAAATCTAATTTCAGCTCAGTTTACTTTTTGCACCAAGAGAAGAGAATCTCGCTAAAATGTTATGGCTGCCTAGAGTTTTCCCAGCAGATTAAGGTCATAACTTTGAGTACATCCATCATGGCAGATGTAAGCTTAAAAGAACAGACACACACCTGCACCCACACACACACAGCTACAGCTCTTCCATATAAAATAATATTCCAGAACACAGCAGATCATTTAGCATCTCTTTTTATAATCCTCTTCTATTATTTCAGATTCAGAGATTATGTGGGGATTGTGTCGGATTAGAGGATTTGTTATGCCACCTTTTTACAACCCATATCTCCTGACGTGGCCCTGTAGAGGTCCATGATTGGTAGAGCAATGTCATGGAGCTTTGTAAAATCACTGAAGGTTTGTTGACATTCATGTGGACTGGTGATGAACATGAGGGTGCTGATTTGTTGGGCAGTGATGTGACATCATACTAAATCCTCAAAGACTGACGGAACGTCTGAGCTTTGCATGACAGTAAAATAACGTCGCTCCTGTGTTATGGCGGGTGCAGAAGGCACTGTGTGTGAGAACAGATATTCGTCAAGTCATGTAATAATTGTCAAAAATACTGTAAATATCATCAGACGAAGTAAGAATTTAGCAGATGTTCATGCTGTTTCTCTGAAATGAACAAAAACAGACGCTTTTATATATTCATGGTCTCTAAGTAAAATATATATTTACTGATGGGGAGAAAACATAAAATGTGACCTGTGCAAAAGTTATGGCACAGTAAATGTGATATTCTACTGTTAAACTCAAACAATTTTTTCAGAAACTACTTACGCCAATTTTCACTTAGAAAATTAACAAAACATGTTATTTGAACAAACTTTTTCATTCAACCACTCTTATTCACCTGATAGCATTCCTCCAAGTGGACTGCAAGCAGCTGAACTCAGCATTTTTGTTAATAATTTCTAAACTCAGTAAGGAATACTTTATAGTGCACTTGCATTTATTACCAAACTAAATACTGGTGTGATTTTGGCTTTTTTTTACAGTACTATTCAAAAAAAGTTGCATAATTAGTTACTTAATTACACAGTTATAAATAAATTACATTTACATTCAATGGACATTTTTATTGACGTGTTAGTCTTGAGTGCTTCTGCCTAATTAACTAATTAAAATGTAAACAAAGGTAGAGTGGTTTAATGTGATATAATGCATCATAGAGAAACAAAGACTAACTCGGATTTGTTTATAGTGGTGGTGGAACCAGACATCGAACGACTTTAACACCCTCTGAAAGCTACCTCCTAGAAATATATTTCACATATCATTTATAAATATGTTGCCTGGTGCTTGGAACATTGCTTTGCAGAGCCTATCCCGGGATCTATGGGCGCGAGGCAGGAACTCACCCTTAGCGGGGCGCCAGCCCATAGTCCTGCACTGTTGTGGAGTAAAGCCTAGGCATGCCAGTGGGGGCGCAGTACTCTCGAAAGTACAAAGTCTGTTTTGAAGCTTTTGGCTCAGAATGAATAGACTTTTTTTCTTGAAGAACAGTGTGTCTTCACATTTTTCTCTTTCAATGAAAAGACAGATTAAACAGGACCCGTAACATTAAGGGAAGAACACACATGTGCAGCTGATTATGCATGTTAAACAAAGAATGATGAAAGAGAAAGGATAAAAGACAAACGCAGGTTCAGTAATCCAGTGACTGGGACTGTGGGAGGCAGGGCAGAAGCAAAAGTGGCACTTAGCTGACCCTCTTATGAAGAGCAACTTACAGTACCCCTGGAGCAGCTGAAGGTTCAGTGTCTTGCTCAAGGGCACAATGGTAGAAAGCAGGGGTTCAAACCTGCGACTTTGTGGTCATTGAGTTCACAGGCAAATGTTTTACCCACTAGGCTACTACCACCCTCGGAAGTCGCAAAATGTGACAAGAACAAATGACCGACATTCAGCGTACATGTAGTGAATAGGTAGACTGTGTCAGTTGTCATCCAAAAAATAAACAAAAAACAAAAATAAACAAAAAAAATATTTTCAGTTTTTTCAATGAATGTCATCCTTATTTTAGGATCCTTACTCAAACACAAACAAATGGAAAACAATTTTTAAACTTCATGAAATGACGAGAACATCTAAATACACCTGTTATAAATCCAAGACCTAAACCATGGTCTTGCTTGATTCTGTCCTATTCCTGCTGTAAGCACATATGAGCCAGGTAATCAAGGGTTATTGAACACCTGATTTCCTGGCTCTGATGTGCGCGTGTGACTTGGCTGGGCCTCCTTGCTCAAGTAACCTGTACCCACCAGTCTACAACCTGTTTCCCCACCCCGCCTTAAGCAGTGATGGAAGATCCATACGGGTTTCAGGTCAGCAGAAAAGGGCGTGTTCCTCAACTGCCACAGCCGCCTCTGCTCCTCACCACCTGCTGCAAGAGCTGCGTCATTGCTAACCTTTCTGGGCTTTGTGTAGCTGTCAATCCGAAAGCTAAAGTGAGCCTCTGCTGACCCTTTCTTTCTTATTAAATTACAGTGGGCTGTCTTTAGCATGCAAGCCCATGGCACCTCATTAAAAGGCACATTGTAAGGGTGTTTTCACATATAGTCCTCTTTAAATTATCTGAACTCAGCCCTCTAGAAGTAGGCCAAAAGTGAACCAGCAGAAAGGGAATTTTTATGTTCACAGTGTGAGTCGTTCAGCTCAGATGGGGCCTCAGTTCTTTTTCTGTTCAGTCTTTAGTTCCTTATCCGACTTGCCCTGGCTGTTTTTTTCACATTCCCCTTTCTTGGGATTTTTTTTCTACATAAGTGTACAGTAGATGGTTAAAAGCTCTACCAAACTTCTACATTTTTCACAAATCCGTTTTTCATCTATGCTACTATTTTTCTTCAACTGATGGAGAGCAAGAAGGCTTTGAAGCTGAGCAACTTGGTAGAGAAACTTGATCTCGACAAGAATCTCTTGGTCCCATTTATTTATTTATTTATTTATTTATTTGTTGGGTTTTGATTTTTTATTATTATCATTTGTTCTCTTATTCGTATTCATTGGTTTATTTCTTTATTGTCTGTTGTCTGTTTACCGCATAGACAAATATGGTCTGGCATAGACATATATGGTGGCTGTACCACATAATCTACCGATGACAAACCTAGTGGGCAAAAACTGTCGAAGCAAACCCGGAGCACTTTGTGTTCATAATGTGCAAGTTAAACGAAACATGCCACAGACTTAAAGCGAACGGATGGTTTCAGTTCGATTAATTTCAGAGGGGTCTGAGCTTGTTTGGCGTGTTCACATATACGCAAAAAATGCTGATTTATCGATCTTTAAGGGCTGAAACAGACCAAGTGTGAAAACACCCTAAATGAACGTGGTCCTCGTTTGGTGATAGACATGGTTCCGTTGTTTTTGTTAAATGCGGCTCTTTATCTTATTGTGAAGAATTTAGTATGGTTATTTGCAATGTTTCGGTGGCCTTTAAGCTGCTGTCAAGAACTAAGAAGATGGCATTAGGTTGGGCTGGATCAGTAAGCACTTACACATGTGCCACTTTGGTTACAATGTAAGACCATTAGGTAAGAATGTGTTAACATTTAGAGAGAAAGGAGAGGTAATTTCACAGTCAAAAATGAAAGGGAGGTTAGCTTAGGAAAGGGAGGTGAGCACTTAGCTTATATGATTCATGTGGGAATTACTAAATTCTCTTTTTTCTAGCCATTTCCATTTCTGGATTTGCTGTTGAGTCTGTCTTTGTCTGAAAAAAACTGCACTAGCTCCAGAGTGGGATTGCATTTGGTATGGAATCAGCGAGATGGAATGTAATGTAATGACCAATCTGAAAATATCTGTGCTTGGGCTTGATCCCACTCTTGGGTAATCCTGCATTTTGAATGACAGCAGGTAGCTGTGAGTGCTGGAAACATCAGAAAAGCTAGTTCGATTACTCTGCCACTGTCTAAAGGATGTGAAAAGCTGTAGTTCAAGTGGACCAAAGTTCAACTTTACATAGTTAATATTACATCTAGTGCTAACTCATGTTTTTGGGCTATAATACAGTCAGGTTTTTAATTTTTTCTGTGCATACACAGCAGCTGCGGGAGCAACATTGTTCACATGCACATTTGCGCAACTGTTGTACATATGGGGAACTAAGAACTAAATCCACTAGGGGGCAGTTCAAAGCCAAAACATCCCCTGCTGTATTTAGAATGTCTTCTTTGAATCCTTTTGCTGATTTAGCACAAGAAAATTACCAAGATGAACAGAAGAGGCTGTTCTCATGGTTTGATCAGTCTGGTGGTGACAACATGTACATTGTGGTACACTGGCTCTACTGGTTATGTTGTTATTTCAAGTATAACTTTGTAACCAGAGTGTTTCAGATTTGGACCTCAAGTGTAATGTAATGTGTGCATGCTGTTTGATTTTGCTAAAACCTGCATATTGACATCAGTTCTCTCTCCTCAGGTGGTAAAGATGATGATTGTAGTGGTGGTGACATTTGCTCTCTGCTGGTTGCCTTATCATGTGTACTTCATAGTGACGGGCCTGAATAAGCGCTTGAACAGGTTAAAATCCATCCAGCAAGTTTATCTAGCAGTGCTCTGGTTGGCCATGAGTTCCACCATGTACAACCCCATCATCTACTGCTGCCTCAATGGCAGGTAAATGACACACAGAGCAGATATATGAACATTCTTTCTTCCTGTCACTGTTCTCACACACACTGAAATTATCAGTAATTTGTGAAATATTTTTCTAGTAGACACAACCTTGTCCTCAGCTGGTCTGCTAAGGCCCTTTCCTTAATTGCTACTGTCTTTAGTAGCTTATAATGTATTGCTTTTTATCTAGCACTGCATGTTTGGTCCAAGCAAGCCGATTTGCAAACAGAATCTGACACTGACAAAAAATGTAAATGTGAAATTTCTCAATTGCAGCTTGTGTGTTTCCACTATTGGTTATGATACTAAAACGTACTAGGCTAACACTGTGACTATCTTTTTAGCTAATGCTCAAGATTCAGGCTGTCATAGGTGAACATGTTACAGTAAGACATTCAATCAGTAGAGGATATTTTTGTCACACTGGTAATTTTCACAGAGTACATTCACAGGAGTTGTAGAAAGTGTTAAAAAGTAGCTATATAGTTGTATAAAATGATATCAAAGTATTTGCATTACTAGTTAACATTTTAAAGGAATAATACTTTTGTGCTTGTGTCATGTTTTTGTGTGAAATCTGTGTACACTTTGCTAATGTGGTGAAAAACAAATAAATGGTGTGTACATACTGACAGACTATTGAACTAACTGTTTCTCCCTTCAAGGTTCAGAGCAGGCTTCAAAAGAGCCTTCCGGTGGTGTCCTTTCATCCATGTATCGAGCTATGATGAGCTGGAACTACGCACCACCCGCCTCCACCCCCGCAATCAGAGCAGCATGTGTACACTGTCCCGCGTAGACACCAGCGTCCATGGCGATGACCCCCGCCAGAGCAACCGGAAGAGCGTCAAATCCCAGAACCGAAGCGAGATTAATGGGGCCAAAGAAACCCCACCATCTACCTCCAAAAATGGCCACTACATCGAGCCCACCTTCTCTTCTGAGCAGCTTAACTGAGGACAAAAGAACATATGTCATCACTTTTATCTTCAGTTAGGCAGTTCTTGGGTAGATTAGGTTTCCCTTAAAGGGTTAATATCATGGAAAAACACTCATCCAAACTGTTTAAATATAAATTAGTTTGATGTAATGTGAATATGGTCAAAGTTTTAAAACATACCATTCAGCTGTAAAATGGTCTGCTGAAGGCACCCTGTCAGAACAGAGGTGATTTATGTCTTAAAGCTATAGTCATTACTGTCACGTTTCGTGCCCCAAGCCCTGACCTCAGGGTGAGCGAAGAAGCACCATGAGCGTTGGTTTCCTGGCATTTCCTTTTATTTTTAACTCTTCAAAAACACAAAGGCAAATAAGACGGTGGACCGACACTCAGGACGGTCCAAACCAAACTTAAATACAAAAACCCCAAAACTCAGTCCCAGAAGAACAGTCCCTTAACTGAACTCAATACACCTGATAATCGTTAACTAAGAACCCAACCCACCATAACAAAAGTCCCAACACAAAAACCCCAACAAAAACCCATAGCAACCCCTGCTGGCCGCTAGCGGGGATGTAACAATTACAACAGCCTCTTAAAGGATAAAGAGTGGTTGGAAAATTATTATTGTGGAATGAATTAATGAATTAAAGGGATGGGGGGGGCGGGGGGTTAAATATGAGAAAACAGTAGGACATGGCCCTTTTAAGGATGTCTTGGAAGAAGAAAAACACATTTCTTTGTGCTGATTCTGGACATTTTAGTGTTTTCCATGATTAAACACATGTTTCTGGTAATTAAAGCCCTTCATGTGTCACAGGAGGGTCTGTGGTTGGTTTTGTACAGTATAATACTAAACAAGCATATTTTGGTCAACATCATTGTCCTGCCTGACAGAGTCAGAAATAATGAATGTATTACAATTACTGCTGGGCAACAATTACAATTTTTAATCACGATTAATCACATTGTAAGACACAAAATTAAATAATTACTACAAAAATGGTGTATTGCACACCTTTTATTTTTTAAATACTGCAATATAAACAAAAGTGCTATAACATTTGGTGTGCAAACACTTAAAACAAAGCAGTGTTCTCTTTTTAACAGCAGTGTTCCCTTTAATACAGTTACACAGCTGCAGTCCAAATATTTCTTGTAAATCTCAACTTAAACATTAACGTAATAAAATCAAATATAAAATCAAAGGTATTTGCCTCTGCCAGGGCATTAACGTTTTATCTAGTTTTTTAAAGGAAAACAAGTAACCCTCAGAGTCCAGAGCATGGGGGAGAGGGGAGGGTGGAACCATTATAGCATCTGCAAAGGGGGACCAACTCCATATGAAAGTATCTGAATGCAGTGTCATTAAAGACCCTGTTGGTGTCATGGTCAGGCATCCCAATAAGTTTGTCCATATAATATAGACAAATGTAATGGGATGCCTGACCCCTGCAAAAACCAGCCGAGACACAGAGCACTGCGCGCTGGCCGTTCCCACGAGCCCAAAAAGCAACGAAATTTCTAAATAAAAGATTTTTTAAAAACCTGCCTTAACGTGTGATAAAATAGTTTTCGGCATTAAGTAAATAATGAGTTAACGCAATAATAACGTGTTAATGTGCCCAGCACTAATTAGAGTACAAATGTGTATCATTATATATTTATAATGTATTAACGTCTTAAATGCATGCCGTGAAGTATTTATAACAAAGTGTGTACAGATGCTGTAATGTTCTGTATATATTGTTTTTTTATTTGTCTTTATATTCTTTATGACAGAATATATTAAACAGGGGCAGTACGTTGCCTGCTACAATGCTTTGACAATTCTTAGTGCCATTCTTGAGATATTGTTAGCAATTGTGGCTGCTTGACATTCTCACAGGGATATAGTGTTTGTATTGATTAGTTTCCTCATGAGGAATAAAGGTGATTTTGGGGCATCATGTTCTTGGTCATTGCCACATTGTATCCTACAAATTTCAAGATTCAAGATTCAAAGAGATTTATTGTCAATTCACATTTTATGTGCAAGACATACATGGGAATCGAAATGCCGTTTCTCGCTCTCTGTTGTGCGTACACCTAATTAGAACTAGAAAAGTTTAATCTTGATTACAAAATCTTAATTGAATTGACAATAGACATTCTATAAACAGACAAAATAACAAGACACAGGACAAACAAATAAGGCAGTAGTGCAAATGATCACAGCAGATAAGATAGTTGTGCAATGGTAACAATAGAGTGCAAATAGTAAATTGTTTATGCAAAAATAAAAGTCAAAAGCAGCGGAAAGGTATGAAATGTGAACAATCTTTGAGAATATAGTGCAAAAAACAGAGGTAGTCAGTGAGTATATTAGGCAGAGTGGGAAGGTAATGGACAGAGTTCAGCATCCTGACAGCATGGTGGATAAAGCTGTTTAAGAGTCTTGTGGAGCGGGCCCATAAGGCAAGAGGTTGAAATGGGAGTGTAATGCGTGGGAGGTGTCACCAGCAATGCTGATGGCTCTGCGGGTGAGGAGGGTAGG
>JBBPCY010072802.1:0-10762 GCA_037974405.1 Brachyalestes nurse
CTCTGAGGGGACCTTGTTTTTCTATAACAAACTAGATAAAATGTGAATGCCCTGCAGGGGCAAATAGCTTTGGTTTTCTATTTGATTTGATTAGATTAATGTTTAAGTTGAGATTTACGAGAATATTTGAACTGCGGCTGTGTGACTGTGTTAAAGGGAACACTACTGTTAAAAAGCCCTTTATTTGTTTAAAGTTTTTGCAAACCAAATGTTATTCCACTTTTGCTCATATAGCAGTACTTTAAAAAGAAAGTTGTGCAATACGCTAGTTTTGAATTAATGATTTAATTTCGCATATAAAAATGTGATTAATCGCAAAAAACAATGTGATTAATCATGAATAAAATTGTAATCGTTGCCCAGCGTTAATATATATGTATATATGTATATGTATGTATATGTATGTATATGTGTAAGATTATTTTTTGTAAAAATTATGTTGACAGTACTGACTGTCATCAATAAACATAAACCTGCACAAAGCAAACATATTTATCTACTCCTGTGTTGATAAGAGTATTAAAAACAGTATGTTTAGGACAGACTTAATCGCAAGTTAACTATGGCAAATGAGATTATATATATGTCGATAATAAGGCCTAAGGCCTATTTTGTGGTGCCCAAAGTTCATATGTTTACACCTCTTCCACAGATAAAGAACATTTTGATGCACAGCTTCTGTTTCTGTTTATCTGCTAAGTTTAACATACTGGAAAAAATAAAACATGAACTTTAATATGCCTTAACTTTTACATTGGCCACATTTTATACTTTAATAAAGTGCAGAAGTGTGTTCTCTGTGGAGGAGTTGTTCTTACTTTCATTTAGAAATCAGAAAACCAAGTCATTTGACCAATAGTGTTTTTTATTTTTTGCATACAACTATGTGTTTTTGGTGATGTTTTGAGGGGAGGGGGACCCAGAGACTTATTCATACTCTGTAGTTAAATGAGCTTGTTTCCCTTCATGCATGCAGCAGCCTTCTCCGTAGCCTCTTATTTACTTACTATGACTGCTGTGGTATTATAGCATTATTTTTATCCGGCTTTTTGATTTGTTTTCATCCCTAGGCTCAGTTGCTCACTGCCTTTCCATGATTTAAAATCTACTTTGCAAGACTGTATGAGATTGCCATTGTGTGTGGTGAGCGATAATCGTATTATGTTCTGTGTATGAGACGACCCTAACGCACTGCTTCCTACGTGGGGTCAGTCCACCATTGGATGAATACGCTGTGTTTAATATAGGAGCTCCAGAGGCAATAAGACTTTGAAGCTGTGAAATACACAGCCGAGACAGAGGGGGGCACATGCACTGTCCTACATTATATAATCCCCTCAGGACATACTGTTACCTCATGCAATGTTGCAGACCTGCTGTCAGAGACTGATACTGATGCCTCAGCGCAGCCGGAGATGGTTACCTTAGGGATAGCCAATCTTCTTATTGAATGCTTCGACTTTTGGTGTTGTTGAGGAAAACCGTGACTGTTCAGCTTTACAGCATTGATTGAGAACAAGACTGATGCTCAAGTCTGGCTAGCAGAGTATCTGTGTGTGTGTGTGTGTTAGTGCGTGTGTGTGTGTGTGTGTGTGTGTGTGTGTGTGTGTGTATGTGTGCGCGTGTGTGTGTGTGTTTGTGCACCGATCAGCCACAAAACTAAAACTACATGTAACAATAATAACACTGATTATCTCATTACAACACCACCTATCAGGGGCAGGATATATTAGGCAGCAATTGAACAGCCAGTTCTTGAAGTTGATGTGCTGGAAGCAGGAAAAATGGGCAGGTATAAGGATCTGTGTGACTTTGACAAGGGTCAAATATTGATGCCTTCATGCCTCAACTGGTCAAAGGTGTTTTGGTAGCAAGAGGGGACACAATAGTAAACACAGTTTCATGACAACAAGAGCCATTGGAACAAGGGCCATTTGAGAGTCAGCCTTTCTCTTTCAGCACAGCCACTAACCCTGATAACCCCATCAAGGCAGAGGTCGGTCCTGTTTAGGATTTCCTGGGGCCTGGCAGGGTGTACAGTGGCCTGGTGTCCCCTCACTGGAGGTTAGACACTGGTTATTCGTTACAACGCTATTGACATTGTACCTTCTGTTTACAGTACAAAGCTTATATGTGCAAAACCAAACGGCAAACAGGGTCACGTTTAAAAATGCCAGAGCCTGGACATGCCCCTGACCCTCAGACTTTCAGCAGGGTAACCTGAGGCCTCTCTGCTCATTCACAGTCCCACTCTAACAGTGAATGGCCAGCTCCTTCTGGTAAGCGAGGTTAAAAACATTTAACCTTGCTAAAGGGATATATTAGGCAACAATTGAACAGTCAGTTCTTGAAGTTGTATTGAATGTATTGGAAGCAGGAAAAATGGGCAGGTATAAGGATCTGTGTGATTTTGACAAGGGTCAAATAGTGATGCCTCCATGCCTCAACTGGTCAAAGGTGGTTTGGTAGCAAGAGGGGACACAATAGTAAGCAGGTGGTTTTAAGGTTATGGTTATTCAACATATGTGTGTGTTTAGCTCAATGAAGGAAACAAATGTCCTCAGGATGACGCATGTTGGCACTTTTGCACGAGGGACAATGCATTCTAATTTTAAAATGCAGCTTTTATTACAAAAAGTCAAAAGACGTCTGAAATTCCTGAAATTAAAGTGATAGTTGTTTAGTTGTAGCATAGCATTTGTCAGATCCTGCATTCAGTATTTGACTAGTGTTACAGAAGGCGATGGGAAATCACACCGATACAGGAATATAAGGCTGTGTGTGTGTGTGTGTGTGTGTGTGCATGCATGACACAGACAAATGAGCCGGAGCTTTCTGAATTATGACATAAAGATTGATTAGGACCTTATGACCTGACTGAGGCCTCATCAATTATTTGTGATCTTTTGTTTCACCACTTATGAGGTACAGACATGTGTATTTGCACACTGTAATGAGACTGTAGCCTCCAATTAAAGGGAGCGCTTGGCCTTAACAGATGTTTGAGTAAGTGAAGCCTTGACAGTAAACCCAGGAAAATCATAGCAGTCCCAGCCAATGGTCTGTTTAACAATAAACCGTGGCTTAGTCTTCTTCTTCAACGTGTGGGCCGAAATTAAATCTTTAAAGACTCAACAGTCTCTGCGTTTTGCAGGATTGAGGGTTTTCTATAGTCTACTTATATGATGTTTGGCTTATGTACTAAAAGTAGTCCTAATTAATTTTACATAAGCATGCCATGCCTATTCAAAAAGCAGTACATGCTAAAATAAACCTTGAAAACATGCAAGCGCCATGCTGAGCTATTGTTGACTGATTCGGCAGATATATGTTGATATGTTTAGTTTCTGTGATGTCACAAAAACAAAATGTTTTTCTTTGGGCCGTCTAATTTCCATACATGGACAAAGAACTGAACAGCACATTTTCAGCAGTGTTTATATTCTCTTGATCGGAGAAAGCAAGGATAATTCGCTTTTCCACGACATGAGCCCTTTAATGACAGAATGGATCTGACCATACATGGATCTGACCAACTGGTAGAATGCTGAATTCAAACAATTTCTTTAGAAATGTCCAAAGAATTAAATAATAGGATGTCCAGTGTGACTCAGAAGGCGCAGAAAAGATATCAGCAGCCTCTGAGGGCAGGAAATGGCAGTTTCCTCTCTGGTGTGCTCTGTTTTATCATCTCTCTGCCTGGTTAAGTCTGGCATGTAAAAGCAGCCTCTCTCACAGCCAAGAGAAGTGCAAAAACACAAAAGAGCACCCCCTGTGTTGATCTGGAGTCAGTCTGAAGCTGCTGTGAGCAGATGTGGATCTCTTGATGTGTCTGAGAATGTTATGTGGCAGGACATCAGGCTTGACACTGGCTATCATCTACAGGCATGTGTGTAGGAGATGTGTGGGGGAGCTATCTATAGGCTGCTGGAGCAACTCCTGCTGAGCTGCTTATGAATCTCATACTTTTTTTCCCATCACGATTTCTCCTTCGGTTCGGTTGAACACACAGGGATGCAGGAGGGAGTTTTGAGAAGCCGATGAAGAGGCTGAGAAAGAGCAGGTGCCTTCCTTTCACTGCCAGCGAGTCAAAGTCCACAACTTCATATTTTGGAGCCGTCTGTGGGTTGAAATAAGCATACACACATATTCGCACCCACACGTACACACACTCGCTGTAAACAAACCCCCTCGAACAAGAATACGGCGGCCTTTTAATCCTTTGGCCACCCACCCGCGGTCATCACCCACACGTGGCTGGAACTGAAATCTCTTGCATATGAATTGCGCCTTTTCCACTTAATTCCATGCTGTGCTGAAACAGCAGTAAAAGGAGGTGAGAGGGAACAGCACAGTAAGATAGGAGCAAAGGAAAGGGATAAATAAATAGCCATCGCATATAACTGATACACTTCAAGGTAATGTGAAAAAACACATGGGCTTCAAACACTTCCTGATAAAGAGTACAGATTGGCAGAAAAACAGTTTTTCCCCATAGCCCAAATACAGATGATGAACCAAAAAATATTCTCGTCTGAGGTTTGCTTCTGATGCTCGCTTCACTGGGGCTATATTTATATATAACCCCATTTATATATATCGCGGACTTTTTCTGATAACGGAACTAATAACTGTTCTTGAAACCCCTGCACTAACCAAAACATAATGCAGATATCCTCCCCATTCTTTTCGCTTTTGTGACGTCATGCTGGGTTGCTAAGCACCGCACCCAAACATAAACAACCCAACAGGAGGACGAGGGGGTGTGGCGGACGAGGCTCGGATGTCAGCTTTTTCCGTGGCAATGTATAATTTTTCATGTATTTTAGTGCAAAATTATTAAGAAATATATAACTTACTACATTTCCATATAAAAAATAACTATACATTTTGGTACTGTCCAGAGAACACAAAGAAAGCACGTCTTGGGATTGTGAAATACAACTGTACTGGAGATTTGAAAGTAGCCAATCCAAGAATGCTATTTATTCCTTGCTGCTGATTGGCTGCTGCCCTTTAACACATCTGCAGTCCAGAATTTCTCCCAGAGAGCATCTTGAGTGTTTTCTTGTTTTTTGTTTTGTTCTTTTTAAAGCCCTGCTTTTTTTTTTTACTATAAATTAAATGAATTCATTGCTATATTTACCCTGCTTATACCAAAGAAATCGACAGCACATAGCAAAGAAATGTAGACATGCAAAACATGCTACCCATCGAGATGTGGGTCTTGGGTTTCTGTGCTACCTAGTGTTAGAAGAGCTGGTTTATCTGTGCTATCTTACGTTGGACACTGGTTTATCTGTGCTATCTTGTGTTGGACACTGGTTTATCTGTGCTAGCTTACGTTAGACACTGGTTTATCTGTGCTATCTTGCCTTGGACACTGGTTTATCTGTGCTATCTTGTGTTCAGGTCACTGGTTTATGGTGATTAATATCTTAAAAGCTCTCAGTGTTAGAACCTGACTGTATAAACTGGCTCTCTGTATCTCTAAAGATCTGTCCATATAGGCACTTCTCATTAAAAATAATAAGATTTTGCATATTATTTGCCTATTTCTTATCATTATCAGTGTTATAAACTGACTATAAACTGTATGAACTGTATAAACTTAAAGGGAGCATTCTTCGACAAGAACATCAGAACTGTTATATTGGGGGGGTGACGTATGAGTGAAACACGTGAGAAGCCGAGTTGCAGCGCACCCCCACAATAAAATGCACAATAATATATATAGGCACAAATAAGCACTGGAAATACTGCATGATGAAATAACCAACAAATGCCTTCAAATTTTTCAATTTTTCTGAATAATTTAGTGGCTGAGATGTAATCAAAGTCATTCAGAGTGGTTTGACGTGAAATGTAGAGAAACTTACTGACTCGTTTCTTAACAGTGGTGATGGTAGGAACCAGGGGTCACAATGTCTGCTATACAAATATGACCATTCCATTTATCATCTAAACCAACAGTGAAGGCGCAGTGTCTTCCAAGCTATATGTGTTTTGAGTTTATATGTAATGTTGATAATGGTAAATGAAAACCGCTGTGTTGAGAGTATAATATAAACTATACAGGCTTTGGGAAGCATTCCTCCTCACTAACACTTTCAGATTCTCACAGTCACGAAGTGGGCTTAAAACATGTATGAGGCCAGTACGCACAGGCCTATGTCCTGCATAATGGATGATGCTTGCTTGAGTTGAAGTCAGTCTGGAGTGGAATAAAAAAAAAATCAGCTCCCTTAGAACCAATGTTTTTTTTTTCAGTCCTAAAATAATGTTCCTAAATCTCGAAAAAAACAACAACTTTTTACACAGACTGTCTTTAGGCCCAATATAAATAAAACTGCAAATAAACTTTGCTGTCAACAGTCATCCATGGCTTGGAGTCCGAGAGAGTGCAACTAACTTTTATCGCTCTGGGGGAGTGATGGGGTTGTCCCTCTCTCCCATCGCTCAGCACAATGCTAGCTGTTAGCTGACATAACAGAATTGGCAGCTAGTGCTCTCCTCCAAGCATGCTGAGCTGCCCAATGATGTTGCATTAGTGGCAGTGAAAACTGTTTTGCAATGCTTGCCAGGTCACTAGCACTCATATCGGTGGTACTTTCCCCATCAAATTCCATGCCGACTCCTTTTTTTTATGTGAGGCCACTGCATATATTTACAATACATAACACAAACAAGAAGCCTGCATAGGATAGTGTTATCAATGACCCACCTCTGCGGGCTGCACCCTAGCTTTTGAAATGCAGCTAAGGCTGATCCCACACTACGGGATGTTGGGTTGTAAATACTGAATCAGGGCTATGAGTAGATGGGAGGTTTTAAAGTTGGATTAGACATGCCCCAGACCAAAAGATAATCTTGCAAGAAAAAGACCGGTCTGAAATCAGGACACCTATAGCATTTCTTTGAACTAGTGAATTGGGCTAAAAATCAGACAGATTATCCTGTGGGGTGGACCAGACATAACTATACTTTCAGTGATCAGGAGCAAACCGGTGCACTTTCACACTGTCCGTGTGTGTGTGTGTGTGTGTGTGTGTGTGTGCACATGTATTTCCCTTGTAGGGGTAAAGACCTCTGTGCTGCAAGCAGGAAGAAGGAAAAGAGGATCAATCGTAAAAAGGTGAAAGAGGTGAAAGAGTAAATGTGCAGGAAGAGAGAGAGAGAATTTCAAATGACAAAAAAGGTAAAATCTCAGAATGAGGGAGGAAAATAGAGAAACTGAGTGTGCATGTGCTTCTCTGATTTAGAGTTGTAGGCTAATGCTTCTTACAAACACTAGTAGTCACACAAATCATTTCCATAAAATCCCATAAAACTCAGCTCTTCATTCAGCACAGACTTGTCGATGTGGTTTAGGATATGGTATGACTATCTATTAGCTATAACTCTGGTTCTGAACGAAACCTCTGAGGGAATATTTGACAAACCTTTCCTTATATATTTAAATAATAAGCCTGCAGTTTAAGGGGTTAACGATAGGTGAAACTGGGTCACGTTGCTACAGCTACTGCTGAGAACTGGCCATGCACTACCCCTCTTATTCCGCTAGTGAAGTCGTGCTGACCCACCAGAATGTGCTAAGAGAAGTAAACAGGGCTTCATAGGCTCAGGGCCAAGAAAAAAGCAGCACAGCTCAGCAATGTGTGGGCTCTTTTCTGACCCACTTTCCTCGGATAACAGAGAGAGAGGGAGAGAGAGAAAGAGAGAGAGAGAAAACAGGAGTCAAAGAGAAAAACTGATGGAGTGAGAGAGGGAGGATCGTGGGTAAACCCCACAGGTGAAGAGGTCACAGAGGTAACCAGTCTGTTCTTGGCTAACTAATAACAGAGAGGTGGTTTTGCATTATTCCCAATAATAACATAAGAACAGGCCATTGTCTTCCCATAATTAAAGACAATGATGGAGTTCCTACTGCATACCATTGTACTCTAATTTCACAATTCTTTCCACCAAAAAAGAGTGGCAGACTTTTGTGCCAGGGGCCTTTAGGTGCTCAAGCTTCAAGGCTAGTGGCCCCCCAGAAACTTTCCTTTTAATGAATCCCGCACCCTGCACACTCAGCTCGACAAAACATTAGGTTTTAAAAACACACTCATCCTGTCCTTCCCCAGGCAAACACATAACACATTTTTTGTCGCTAGACCACATTTTTGCCACCTTCCCATAACTCATACCCCTCCCCGTCTACAAATTTTACACTGTCCGACCTTCATTAGCACGTGTGCCCCTCTAAAAGTCTCGACACTGCTTTTATGTTAAGGACAATGCCGCAAAACTGAAGCAACGTCCATTTCAGCTCAGCTTTTTAAATATTTGCTAGATTCACCTGAACGTGGTTTTGTCCTTGTCAGTCTGTAAAGCATTTCACAGCCGGTTTTGCTGGCCGAATTTTTCTGGCTAACTCGTTTGTTTAGGTGTTGTCTCAGTTTCTGAAAAGTTTCCTTAGGGGAACCTACAGGTTTCAGAATCTAATGTGGGCCTGCTGACGTGTTCTTCTACTGAATCTCACTGAACAGGCAACGGTTCAAAAGTTATTGTACAGATTTTATGTCATGTATTCATTCGCTGTGTCTGTGTGGGCTGAAGTAGAAAACTGGTAATAGTAACCTGCAGTGTAAGGTGAGTCGTTACTTAGCAAGTGGTGCTCAGTGGAGTGATGCAATTATTGTCAAAGAAATAGTGCTGCTATTCATCAGGTTGTGTTGTTGAAACTAACCATCTTTTTAACTGAGAATTTTTTCCAGTTACCCCAGACATCAGCCAAGAAGCATTTGCTGTCCACAGATTGTTTAGTGTTGCAAAGGAGATACATTGTTAACAATCTTTTTGGGTGACACTATATTAGGCATGTAGCTCTGCTGCAAAACTAAAGAAGGATAACAAAGTAAGGAACAAAAGAAGGACAATAAGGATGTGTTAGCTGATCATTTAACTTTTAGATGTATTTTTCACCATGACTGTTCTAAACATCTAATATTCGGTGTATATGGAGCAGAAATGGCCACTGGTGGAAATGGTCATCACGTCAAATGACATGATGAGATTGAGAGAAGCTTACTGACACATAAACGCAGACACATACACAAGTCACTTAGATCACATGCTTAATGGACACCACCACTGTTTACTTTCAACATGTAAAGCTGTTTTTTTGGAAGCCACTGAGCCGCTGACATGTCACGTGTGGTTCTCGGTCGACAGTGATAAAAATGTTTCTTTAATATCAATAAATGTGTATGCCATGCTTATTCATGTGAACGCTGAGTCTCATGGGCCTCTGAGTGTGAGTGTGTGTGTGTGTGTGTGTGTGTGTGTGTGTGTGTGTGTGTTTGCGTGCAAGTGTGAGTGTGTGCATGAGGAGAGATTAAGAGTCAAAAAAGGGAAAGAGATTTTGGAGCAGGAAATCACAGTGCAGAGTAAAGTCCGCAGTGCTGAGGGAAAATCGGTCACTTGCTCACATACACACAAGGGGAAGAGAAATTTCTGAAATTCAACCTCTTGACAGTGTGGCTGAACTCTGCGCATTGCGTCAGAAGGATATGCTGTATTTTCCCATTTTGATGATGGATTCAGTTTCTTTTAACATTTTTTCTTTAACAGGATTCAGTGTAAAAGAATTACTACAAGTACTACAAATGACTTTTATGCAAGATGTTAATTGTTTACCCGACAATGTCCGACCATGTATTTCTGACTATGGTTGTCCAACAATGTCATTTATTTGTGTTCTATTGAAACATGATGTTGTTTTCTAAAGGGATGTGACTTTGATTTCCTAAATGTAGATGTAAATACTCTACTCTAATGCATCAGCACATCAGAGGCTTGTTAGTAACTGAGGCAGGTGTCAGGTGTGCTGGATGATGGTAAAAACAAATATGTGTGGGATCCCCACGACTGCCATTGGGAACCACTGGCTTAATGGCTTTCGACATTGTTTCATAGTCTAATTTCCAGTCTAACTAAACTGGAGTACAGGTCCAAAGAGAAAAGTTTGTTTTTGCAATTGTTTTGTTTTTACCACCTGCCAAATATTAGGAGGAGGCTGCTAGCCACACGTGGTTATCTGAAGCGAATAAACAAGAGATGTAAAACCTTAGCTACCTAATGAGTCTTAAGAGCAGCCCTGAAGTTATTATTGTCTAGTTGAAAAAAGAAAGCAAATTTAAATACAGTCTGATGAGAAGGAGGTACCAGATCATCAGACAAGAAAGCTGCACCTGTGTCTTCCTAGTCACAGCAATTAACTCTAGATGAGGTTGCTATCAAAACCATCAACACCATTCCTTCTTATGACCCAGCACTTTGGTCAGAAATCTTGTCCAACACAGAGCAAATGATCAGGACTTTCACATTAAAATGCAAATTTTACATCACAATGAAATGTCTTTGATTGTGGCCTCCGGACCTAACTTTGCTTGGGGATCCAAGAAACAACAGGTTAGCATCAGCAACTTAGCTAACAGATAAATATATATATATATCTAATGAAAAAAATCATCTCTAAAAACTGTAATCGGGCAATTCTGCAATAATTGGGACAGGCCTACTAACAACTGACAGTAAGGCCTCGTTCACACAGACATTTGAATCTTGGATAAATGAACGTGCTCTGAACGCTTGACATTTTTGTAGCGTTTTGTATCTGCGCTTGATTGGAGTTACACTGGCGTTTGTCTGACGCTGTTTAACTCCAGCCTGCAGCCCAATGTGTAGTTACCTGTATTCACCTGTGGGGGCAGTAATC
>JBBPCY010072803.1:0-10762 GCA_037974405.1 Brachyalestes nurse
ATATATAGTATAAGCCATAATATATATTATTAGCCAAACATTGAAAGTGAAGTGACTTACACTGATTATCCCATTGGTATCCCAAGGGGTCTGATATATTCAGCAGTAAGTAAACAGTCAGTTCTTATGTTGGAAGCGACTTTCATGGGCAAAATTGGTTAGATGACAGGGTAACTGCATGACTGCTGCCTCACCCCATTTTCATACACCAGTGGATGAAACAAGAAATCACCTATAACTGCTTCAAAGCACTCAGGCCAACATAAATTATTTAAATACACCTGTGATCATACTCCATTTATATTTCAGTAATTAGAATAATTATTTTTCACTAATGGTTATTAAATTCTCAGGCTAAAGGTTGTTCTATTTTCAATATAATATTAAAATAATTCATTAAGTGATTTTTAAGCCTTTTCAATCATCTTAGCAAGTGTATTTGCATTACACATTTGTATAATTCATCTTTATAGTGAATACATTAAAAAATACATTAAAAATAAGTTATGATGTTTTTTTGTGCCACCTCTAGCCCTTCCTCTCTGATGTGAAGCTTATCTTGAGCAAGAACGCCTTTTTAATTGAAGTTTCTCAGCCTATTTTTTATATTATACTCCTTAAATCGTTTTAGAAAATGTACATTTTGAGAGTGTCCCATTTTGGCAATGGCCTCCTGTTAAAATGGGACATTCTGTTACTGTCAAAATGGGACACTGGTATAAGTCCTTTTAATAGACAAAAAGACATCACACAGACATGGAACGCATGCTGTCTTGATAGAAGTGCCTGAAACTTAGCAATTTTTCCTTATATGTAATTAATTGTAATGTAATCTTAGCAATCATACATAATTTCCATTAAATGTGCTACAGTTAGAACTAGAACTAAGAAACTCTAGGTAGCTCTATAATTTGCAAGTTCTCCATAAACAAACAAACAAACAAACAAATAAATAAATAATCAACTCTCACCACCATATTTTAAATTGTGTTTTTAGGAACCTGTTTACAGCCCATTCTGTTACACAAATGCAGTTTCCCCTACTCAGATACTTTTACCAGTAGTTTGTCTCTTCGTATCTCTCCTCTGAAAGCTTGGTGTTTTTGGAGGAGGATGATTTTCTAGTGTGGGTCACAATAAAACTGGACAGTTACGTTTGGTTTTCATAAACTAAAATAGTTTTAATGGAGAATCACCTGCGGTGGGCTGGTGGCCTGCCCAGGGTGAGTTAACATTTAGGGCTTTTTGCTGATGCTCTTATCCAGAGCGACATACATCAGTGCTCAAGTGCTGTTCTTCAAACCTGTAAAGCTAAACTTAAAGCAACATCCACTGGTCAACCATGTTACTGCCAGCTGAGTACATGTAGAAACGACTCCTGAGAAAAGTAAAAGGTTAAGGCACAATTAAGAATGCCATGGAGATAAGAGTACGGGTTTTTTGTGAAGAAGAAATAAGCAGAAAGTCTCTGACTTGCACCCATTGACCCCGGGATATACTTCGGGTACCTGCGACCCTTGTGTGGATTAAGCAGTTATAGAAAACGAGTGACTGAGTGAGTGGTGAATCTCCAGTGGCCAACGCAGTTTGGCCCAAACCATGATAACAAAAGTGCTGTTCTAAATTGTGACATTCCACATTTTGGTAGAAAGGCACTACTGATAATCACATAGTATTTAAAGGCTTCAGACAAAAGTGTCTGGACAATAGCGGACTCGAACCTGGCATCTAATGATACATATTGTAGAGCAGATGACTAAAACTAAGAATTTTTATCCAGTTCGAACTGGATAAACTGCAACAAAGAAAAATATCTTTAGATCTATGATGGTATACAATGTTTCATTTCTTACTTTTATTATTTAGACCTATACATGATATATATTTACATTCACACACAAATGACTATGTTTACAGCGTTGTATTATTTGTACAGTGTGCTTTTTATATTGTACTGTTGTGTTATATTTATATTATACTGTGTTGTATAGCTTTATTCTATTGTTTTTGCTGTTCTTAACTTTGTACTGTCCACTTTCTGCTGTAGCAATGCAAATTTCACACTTGTGGGACTAATAAATGTTTATCTTATCTTTATGTGAAGGTAGCAGGACTGAAGTGAGGAACCGTCGAAACAGACTTGACTGATTTGTGTGAAGTGCTCCCATATAAATGGCACATTAAATGAAATCTGCCCAGCAAGACAAAAACAGTGTTTCTCTCATTTTAAAAAAACAATATGATCCACAAAAACGATCTGAATCACACACAACACAGGAAGAGGGAGTCTGTCCCAGTAAAGACTTTAGGTGTCCATTATAATGTTCTTATAAAACCAATATTAAGGCTTTATAACTTCTCTATAACACCTTTATAAAACTGTATCTAGCTGGTTAGCTGGAATTTGCTACATTGTTTAGCATTAATGAGTGTGAATAAAGTCTTACTAGCCTGAAAGCTTTTGAGTAGTTTCACAACGCTTAACAGAAGTGTTATAATAATCATATAATAACGTCAGAAATAGATATTATTCTCCAATTACAGATATTACAATTTGCTGAAATAGTTAGAATAACTTATTTAAAAGTTGTTTATTTTTGAGTATTAATTGTGTTTTGCTGTTAAACTGCCTCTCTGTCATCCACGTATAACCAACATCTCTCTGTCGCTTCTTTTTCATTCTAAAAGCTGGACAAAAAGATTTGAACTCTATAATGTACTAAGAGTTTTTAACCTAATCTCTGTTTTGTTGACCACAGTAACTCTGATGTATTTCCTCATGATCGAAAAAAGAAAAATGGACCCAAAGCCTCAAAGGAAGTATATAACTGATGGACACATGATGTTGGAACAGTCCTTATAATGTCTGTTAGAAGTGTATTTAGAGTAAGTAGAATATAAGCCCTTATAAGTGCCCATTGCCCATTAGAAGTGAATTTCTATTGAATCAAAATTTGGTTCTTTTCTAAGAAGTGTCAAAATATAACAATCGAATGTACAGTACAAACATGACAGCCTAATGGTGAGAGTCCATTAGAGCAGGAATCAAAAGAAGGGAAGAACTCACGGGTGCCGTCAAAGCGCTTTGCGATGGTATCCAGGAAGGTGTTCTGGGGGGCTAGAAGCCCCTTCATTACTGGCATGGCTGCGAGCAAGTTCTGCACCAGGTATCACTCCATTTCAAAGAGAGTTGAGAAGAGTGAGGGAGAGGGAAAGTAAGGAAAAGGGAGTGAAAGAGGGAGTAAAATGAAAGAGGAAAGAGAGATGTAGAGGAAAAGAAAGTGGTGAAATGGAATGATGCTCGTTAGTGGGTACACTTGTCCCCGAGATGATCACTTTATTCCTCCCAGACGACTCTCTGAAGACCCCCTGGCTGAGTTTACTCTGGGGCTCGGAGTGTGAAGAAGGCAGTACAGACTGGTGATGTTCTGATGAAGCTCCGTCCTTTTCCAGCTTCAGCCTTTGTAGATGCTCTCAGCACTTCAGCGTTTTCTCAGATTTGCGTCTTTGCGTCTTTTTTTCTCTCCTGGTCTTCTCTCTTCTTTAGAGATGTCTTTCTATCCTCACTTTCTCACCCATCCAGGTGTTTTGCCAGAAGTTCCTCCTTTATTTTCTCCTATCAGTGTGAATATGAAGCCCCCTCCAGCTCTCTCTGCAGCAGGTGCTCAATCAGCATCTCTCTAGTGTTCAGCGTCTGCCTCCCACTTCATCTCTTCTAGCACCCTCTCTCTCTCTCTCTCTCTCTCTCTCTCTCTCTCTCTCTCACTCTCACTCTCACATCTCTCCTCTTGGCACCTCTATCTGCTTCTCTCTAATCTCTTTCTGTTACTCTCTCTCTTTCTCTATTACACACACACACATACACTCCACCTTTTGCTCTCTCATTACACACACACACACACACACACATTTTGCCTCTTTCATTACATTCTCTCATTACACTTTCCCTGTCTCTCCCTCTCCCACTCACACTTTCTTTTATCTCTTTTTCTCATTTCAATCTTGTCTCACTCTCTTTATACTTACAATATCTCTTACATTCACTCTCTCTTTACTTTCCCTCTTTTTATCTTTTTTCTCTTAATTAATTTTTGATCACTCATTCTGAGTATATTTCTCCATCTCTCTCACACATACACATGTGCGTGTGCACAACCCCCCCCAGAGTCTTACTTACTTTCATTCTTTTGCCTGCACTATCTTTCTCTCACACACTAGCACTAACACGTTCTCCTAATCATCTCTTGCTCTCTTCCTAACTCTTTCATTTTTTCCCTTTCTTTCACATAGATGCTAACACATTCTCTTGCTCTCACTCTCCCCTTGTGCCTCGCATGCTTCATGTCTCTTCCTCCTCTCGTTCACTCATTTGACACAAAAGTTCCTGGATTATTACATATCATCAACAAAGCAGTGGGCTATCAATCATCTTTCATCATAAAGTCACTGTAAAGGTCACCAATATAGTAACAGCGGTGTAGACGGTATATCATTACATATAAGAATAAACTTCAAGGAAAATTGCTCCCATACAAGGGAAACATGTTTTCAGACATATTTAAATAGAACTATATGTAAATGTCAAAAGTAAAAATAAGTTCTACATATTAATGTTGCAAGAATAAAAAAGTACCTGGTGTCAATATAAAAGTGTTGCGATTGGTAACGATCATGGTTGCGGTGAAGTTACTTCTTTCAACATTATTTAATACCACTCAAATGGTGATGTCTGACGTGAGTCTAATTAATGGACATGAATACCCCAGACTTTCACATTCAGATTTGCAAAATACTGCCATTGACTATTCCTGCATACCAAGCATTTGTTGTATCCTGTAATTCAGTTTATTCGGTTTGAACGACACCGCCTTTTCTGCACTTTAGTTTTGGAACACTGCCAGTATCTGTTTTTTTTTTTTTCATGGAATAAATATTGCTGCCTGTTTTACTCTGCACTTGGTCTATGTTGGTCAGAACCAAAAATGCAGGTGAAAAATACAGAGCCCTAGCAGAGACCTTAAACATGTCTCTACAGTTGGTTTAATAACACGCAAGTGAAAGTTTCATGGAGCTAAATGTCCCCAAACAGCTGCACCAAGATTTCACAATACAGTCATACACTACGATAAGGAAGGTAAGAAAGAAGCCAGTTGTCACTTTCGGGATGACCTGAAAGCGGCAAAAGCAGTTACACACAGAACAACAGGCACCGAACTTCATCTCAGTCATCTCAACTGATCCGTCACCCCACACTCTCCTCTACTCAAAATAAACAGATGTGCATCTACATTTTGCACACAAGCATTTAAACAATTTAGATCTTTTTTTTAACGATGTACTAAGACAATGTGGTCAGACAAGACTAAAAATAAACCCTTTGGAGTTAGTGGTTGCATGCATGATGCCAGGAGCACCACAATGAAGTGTGAAAGTGGGAGCATCATGATATAGATATATATAGACATAAAATATACAGTTTACACATAATTCATACCTACAAATATGAACAAAAAACATATGTATTAATGAGCGTAAACAAAGACAGCCTTTCAAAAAATGCTCAGAGATCTTAAATGAACAAATACTATGGTTAAGACCTTTGTTTTTACCATGGTTTTCTAATGAGAAGTAAAGACACTCAACAAATCCTACAGAATGTAGGCTGAGATGGGTGTTCACATCTTTATTCTGTCCAGTGTGTAGTGCAGTTTATCTGTACAGTGCGATACATCTCTGCCCTCTTGTGGGTACATGGAATATTACATAAGGACACAGCTCACACAGGCAGTCAACTCAAGAAAACATTTGTAAAGACATGAATAATATAATACAAACCATACTTGGACTGTTATGAAGACAGATTTCTGACAACAATAATAGAGTACTAGAATGCAGAATATGTGGTGAAATGTCCCTCACAGTAAATGTAGAATTAAAGGAATAGTCCAACAATTTTCCAGAGTTATATAGCTTCATTTCAGATTGTAAAAAATGCGGTTTCGTTGTTAACTGTGTGATTAAAAGGACATATTTAAACTTCCATGGGGCACTAAGTGCACTTAGTCTCCAGGTTTTGTTTAACTATAACCACCAACATTACACTACAGATTTTTGTTAGTATGGATCCACGATATATACAGTACATAAGCCTTTCATTACAATTGACATAAACCTACATGTACATTTAATCCAACTAGCGCTGGTTGACATAAAATGTTTTCAGTTATATCAAAATTGACAGTCTTCAAGACAACTTTATAACATAAGCCAGTTATGAGTGGTTTATAAAAGTATCATGAAGCCTTCAGGAAAGTGGACTAGCTTCATTGAACCATATATTCTTTTGCCTGAGAGCGCAAAAACATATAGTAACTCATCATTACCTACAACAGGCAGCTGTAAGGGGCCAACAGATGTGGACCAGAGTTACTTAGACTAAACTCTTCTTGCATTACCATTAAAGCTAAAAACACGTAGAACAAGTACACTTAACTGGTGGAGTTGCTCTTGCAATCAGAAGGTTGTGGGTTCGAATCCCAGGGCTGCTAGTAGCACTATTGAGGTACCCTTAAGCAGGGTACCATTCCCACACTGCTCCCTGGGTGCCCCTCATTAACGGCTGATCACTACTACAATTGGTGAATGGGATAAATGCAAAGAAAGAAGTTTACACTGTTTACACTGCATGACTACGAGGGGCCACTTTACTTTTCCCTTCTTTTAAATTTTGATTATAAATCTACAATATGAATCCTAACCCAGGTGACCTGAAGCTCACATCTGAATCATTTCTTACTTTAGATTTGACAAATAAACATAAACAAACAACATGTTTGTAGAACAATGTTGGATTATCCCTTTAATTATGAGCGGCTATCATGAGCGGCTAGTCTAGTGCACTGGAAGTGAAAGAAATCTGCTGACAGGGTTCCGACCTTGACTCTGTTTACGCTCAGTAAAATCATCGTCCGTAAGTGTCCCTGGCCTCAGACTGTTGGATCAGATACTCCACAGGTCTCTCCAGGTCCAGTTTAACAGGCGTGTGGATGGTAGCGATGTGGACCGCTCCGGGCTCCTCGCTCCTGCGGCCCATGGTGAGGATGCCCGCAGCCTGGTTCCGGGCTCCATGCAGGAAGTGCTGTAGGCGGTCTTGGTAACGGATGTCTGTGGGTTTTCTCTTCCCCAGTGTGAGGATGCCTGTGGCGGCGTCGCTGCTCACGCGTACGGCTTTGACCCCCGTGTCATTACCGACCCCCGGCTGGCACAGCAGCCCGTACAGGCCGCACGCGCGAGGCCTCCGCACACAGCAGCCAGACATCCCATCTGCCATGTGCAGAACGTGCGTCAGCAAAGTCAGCAACAGCAGCACCTGCACCAGAACAGTAAAAACCCAGTCAGGTCAAAGAGCAGTGAAATACTGACTGACAAACACTCAAAACACATGAAAACTTAAATATTCCAAAACGTCAACACTGCTCAGTATTTACATACTGACAGGATTTTCAATACATAGCACAGTTTATTTAGTTTTCTGATTCTGATTTGAAGGGATTTTCACAGCTGGATCTTACCTTTTCTGGAAAAGGTAAAAAAAAAAATAATAAATGTAAAATACAAATATACATTTGGTTTAATTTTTATTTATGTGATTTTGGACCATTTATTTTGGTTATATCACAATGAAATTTTGACACAAGGGGTAGGGATGGGTATCAATAGCTGCGGTCTGTCCAGGACCAGTACTATACTGATACTCGTTCCTGATTGGTCAATACTAAAATATGCATCAGGTTCTGGACAAACTGTATTTTTTTAAATATTTACACACCATTTATACATTCTAACATAGCTCATATTCAATTTGTTGATGCTGGATTGGATCAGTGGGATGGGAGTGCTGCTCTGCACATCACTACTAGATGTTTTTTTAGATTTGAAGCGATGGTGCAAACACAGACAAATCCAAAACCACTTAAAACAACCTGCCAACATTCATCTGCCCCAAAGTGCTTGAAGGGTTTCATGAATTCCCCGCATCTTCAAGGACCACCAGAAAATCTCACTCTGAAGCGAGTACACATTTACAACAGATGTTGTAATCAGTTACAGTTCCAAACACGCAGTGTTTTCCTACATAACCAACTTTTTGTGCCATAGATCTACCTCCAATATGTTCACCTTTAATGCATGGTCTTCATTTAAGTGGACAGTGCCATACCTTCATGGTATTCAAATGTTTTATGCTATTCTGTTTTATTTTATTTCCTGCAAAAAGGAATTATGTCCTGGTTTGGTTCATTTCTATTGCTTGCACTAATTCTTGCCATGTCTGAAACCAGGTTAACAAGTTGGAACAAGTTGAGAGAAATTTCGGGGGTGTATTTAAAGGAACCATTTGGTTGGCCACTGATTTCCAGTGTTTGTTAACAATGTTATTATCTTTGTTCCAGTGCTAAATTGAAAAAGCAAATCTTTGAAATTTGGAGATCTAGGGTCCAATTGGATTTTTTTTGCCAAACAATGACTTTTTAAGATCAATGAAACAGTGAACAAATTATTTCCAGTTGTGTGGGGAAAAATCCCATGGTTCTCAGTTTATGTTCCAACTAATGACAGATAAATCAAGTTAAAGGCCTTAGCGTGAAGTGAAAACTGAGGCTAACCATTTGTACCTCAAGTAGCCTCACATGTAACTTTAAAAATCCAACCAGTTCTTCTGATGACCCTGGCAGGGTACGCACGAAACAGTTCAATGGGACATAAAAGTGTATTAGACGACCAGATGCCAACAGATCTTACCTTAGCTGAGGAGATGCTCATGTGCCTGACTGATCCGCTAGGCTTGATGTGGGCTCCTTTCATCCTTGAAACAGACTTCAACTCTCCGTCCCCCTCTCATGAGACACATTGACTTTATATACAGACCCTCTCCTGAGGATTCCATTGATAACCTGATATGAAATTAGACTAACAAAGACAAGCTCTGGTATTCTGTTCCACCTCTTTGTTATCCTGTGGCTCATTTAAGCAGTTGGGTGTGATCCTACGATAGATTGTCAGGTTCGTTAGTAGTGCTGGTCATTAATGGACCAGTCGGCATGGCTGGCTCCACGATTGTATCCAGGGAGTTTCATGGACAGTCTTGGAGCAGCATTGTATTTGCTCGGACACAGCTTCGTTAGTACATGCCATTAGAATTAGCAAGTAACAAGACGTAATTAGCAGCTGGTGTAAACAGAGTCAAAGCAGAGGAATGAAAGGCAAACTTTCATTCAGAGAGCTAGAAGTGGTCATAGCTGTGAAGGAGATAAAGACTAATGAGGATGCAGGAGAGGCGCTTTTGTGTGAGGGAGAAGGTCAGAGAGCATTCAGAGGTAATGTCTGAATTACGCACTGTCATTAGAAATACTGACGGAACATTTTAATCAGGCCCTTTCACAAACCGGCATAAAGGCCAGCAGACGCGCACCACACAAACACCAGCAAACAGCCAAACCTGAGGCCCCTGACTGGGGTTCCGTATGTGGAATGTGGGATTGTTATGCAAATTTAGAATGTTCTAGAATGTTCACCCAATCCACACTGTTCTAGAATGTTTGCCCCATCCACACGGTTCTAGAATGTTCTTTCAGTCCACACTGTTCTAGAATGTACACCGCATCCACTCTAGACAGTGTACCCATCCGCACTGTTCAAGTGTGCACCCTAATTCACATTGTCATACGTTTTCCCATCATCAATGTACCATATCCATATTGTTACAGAATGTTCTCCCCTCATTGACACTATTCTAGAACGTTCTCCCTTCATTCACACAGTGTTCTCCCCATCGTAATTGTACTAGAATGTTCACCAAATGCGTTTTATTCTAGAATGGTTTCGCTGACACTGTACAAAGTTGTCGGTATCCACACTCTTATAGAACGTTCACCCTTTCCACACTGTTATAGAATGTTCACCTTATCCACACTGTTCAATAATGTTTTTTCTAATCCAGTCTGTTCTAGAATGCCCCTTACTCTCTGTTCACATTGTTCTAGAACATTCTCCCTTCTTTCACACTATTATACAATGTTCATCCCATTCATTTTGCTCTAGAAAGTTTACTCCATCCACACTATTCAGAAATGCTCACCCTATCCACACTGTTTTAGAATCGTCTTACAATTCACATTGTTCTAGAAAGTTTACCCTATCCACATTATTCTAGAATGCTCCTAATTTACACTGTCATACAATGTTTCCAATAAAGGTGTCAGAACACACAGCTTGCAGCTTGTTGCATATGAGAATGTAGCTGCAGACTGGTCAGAGTAAACATACTGACCTCTTTTATTCCTGGCCCTCACAGAGACCTG
Organism: Brachyalestes nurse; assembly: GCA_037974405.1. Lineage (NCBI taxonomy): Eukaryota > Metazoa > Chordata > Actinopteri > Characiformes > Alestidae > Brachyalestes > Brachyalestes nurse. The sequence continues at coordinate 10,359 of JBBPCY010072803.1, forward strand.
AATCACAGAACTCTGCTACTCCAGCTGCTCTACTTGAAAAAAAATGTATCTCTTATATGTTTTTTGTAACTGAAACATACTGAAAAGTAAAAATAAATTACTAGCCAATACACACGTCTTAATGCCACACATAATGATTAACATTATTTGTGGTACGGATGTCCTACTCTGAACAGATTTCCAACCAAAATATTTTACCTGTTTTTAGTATGAATTTACTTATACTATTTATTAACTATAACCTTATTAATCACCTTATTTGTGTAACTTCATGAACTTCATGAGGACATACTGTTTGGTTCTGTTTATGTTCTGTGGATTTGTTTACAGTGTTAAAATTAAAAGTTTGATTAAAATATTTTAAAAAGTAAGAATGCCTGCTTTTGTAACAGAACAAATACACA
>JBBPCY010072804.1:0-10762 GCA_037974405.1 Brachyalestes nurse
ATATTACAGAGCAGACTTGACCACAAAATGATTTTTTTAGATTTTTTTAAACGATCAATACTCAACCCTGCAGGGAATATCAACGGATGTTTTGATGTTGGAACCATGGCCTTATTTCAAAAACCGCAGGAGGAGAAGTGTCCTCAAAAGTCACCTATAATAGTCTGACACAATCACACTAATAAATTCATTGTAAGTTTAGTCGAACACTTGTTTAGCCAGCGATCCTGGAAGGTGTTTTGATGCCAAATGAAATGCCTTTTTATTGGAATTTGAGTCAAATTTGCATCAGATAAAACAGTATAATGTGACAAGAGGTGACAATATACATATTTTAGTGACACATCAAACTGCTGAGCCACATCCTGCTCTCTTCTGCTCCAGACAAACTTTATGCAAATGTGCTGAGCGGCGAACATTGTTGATTCAGCACTTGAATGCATGAGTGGGAGATATAATAGAAACAAAATGTAGTCGTGTTTACATTGTTACAGTCCATTTTTAGCTTAAAGCACAATATTAGGCCACTTTCCTTCATTTGTGCAGGAAAGTGGCCTAATATTGTGCTTTAAGCTAAATGTGCAACGTAATAATGTGCACACAGAAGTGGCCTAAATCATGCTTTCCATCTGAACAACCTGTTTTAGTGGCCCCTAAAGTTTCCAGTAGCTGGAGAATGATGCGTTTTAGCACTTACATTTAAACAGTCCTGAAATGTGGGGGTGTAAAATCCCCTCCCCCAAAACCAAAGTCCCCATAGCTGGATGTGGCTACAGTTATTCCCATTCACTTTACACTGTACTTGTCTCTGCTCTTGTCTTAGGTCTCTGTGGTTTAGGACAGCAGATCGTAGCTGTAGTCTAGTTAAAAGTGAAGCACGCAGGAGGACTTGTATGTAATATGTAGTAATCAGCGCTGTCTGGCTACAGCTGTGTGAAATACGGCGGTAATTCGAGGGCTCTTGTCGGGTCGGATTGCCGCCTATTTGAAATTCTCCACCTCATTGCAGTGGATTAAAAGAACATTACTGCTCTTCCGAATGAACAGTATTTACTGTATGCCTGACTCCTGTTGCACTGGCAGCATGTGTTATGGTGAGGGTTTGGCTTGGTGTGTGTGTGTGTGTGTGTGTGTGTGTGTATGTGTATGGGTGTGTGCATTGGAGTACTGAACGAAGGATTGATGGCAGGAACAGTGTTTGTGTTTGTGTGTGTCTTTCCTGTGCACAGGGTCACAGACGTGGACTTTGTGTGTGTGTGTGTGTGTGTGTGCACGCGAGCACGTGCCTGTGTGTTTGTGGTGGGAGGAGACAGGTAAAGGAAATAGAATGAATGAGAGCGAGAGAGAGAGAGAGAGAGAGAGAGAGAGAGAGAAGGAAATTGGCAGAGAGAAACAAGGAGGAAGAGGAAGGAGGGAGAGAAAGAATAATCCAGGACGCAAGTAAATAGATTATTGACAATATAGTATTATAATATATTGTAATTATGTTGTATTGCATTATGTTTAACATTGTAAATATCACTTTGTATTGCATTGGGAGAGAGAGGAGGGAGAAAGAGAGAGAGATATATAGATGAACGATTGGTAGAGAGAGGCAAAAAGGGAGAGGGAAAGACACACACACACACACACACACACACACACACACACAGAATAATAGTCCACATTGCAAGAAAATATATTGTTGACAATATAGTATTATCATAAATCAAAATTATATTGTATTGCTTTATGTTTCAAATTGTAAATATCACACTGAATTGTATGGGGAGAGAGTGGAGGGAGAAAAAGAGAGATATATATAGATAAAAGATTGGTCGAGAGATATAAAGAGCGAGAGGAAAGAGAGAAAGAGAGAGAGAGGGAGAAGGACCTGTTGTGGTGATTAATGGTGCTCCTGTGGGAGATGCGGGCAGGCGCCGAGGAAAATCAGAGCCAGACTGACTGCCCTTCAGAGAGAGAGAGAGAGAGAGAGAGAGGCCACTTCCTCCACACCAACTCCCTTCATATTGTTCACCAGGAAGAGAGCGAAAGAAAAGGAAAGAAAGAAGGCAAACGAGGGAGCCCAGGAGAAAAAGAAAGCGTCAGCACAACAGCCTGTGTGTGTGTGTGTGTGTGTGTGTGTGTGTGTGAGAGTGTGTAGGCTGGCTCCTCTCCTCAGGCCAGCCGGTGCCTCCTTTTCTGTCCTTAAACAAGTTTTCTGAAACAGGCTTTAACCTGGGCGCGCTCTGAAAGGGGTCTTTGTGGGAGCGGATGTGTGGACACTGCTCTTCAGCAAACATGACAACTCCGAGCCTTTCTCAGGCCTCTGCAGCCAAATGAGTGGGACTGATGGCAAACAGTACACACCGAGTGTCCAAAAGTATCCAGACAACCCATCTAATGAGAGGATTCAGGCCCTTTAAGTTTTGCTGACTGAGGTTTTCCAGTTGAACACACAGTCTCCAAAATGAGCCAAAGGTCACCAGGCCCAATGCCAAGTGTCGGCTGGAGGGGTGTCTACTATGCACCTTGATATTTTACTATTTGTTTTAATACAGCAATGCTTTTTTTACTATTTTAATACGTTTATTTTATTTTACTTGTGCTAATTTGTTTTTTAAAGGAGACTCTAAGTCCAGGAATTTCATTACTGGTAATGATGTTCCACTGTTATCTGTATATCACAACAGAGGAACTATGTTTTCTGGTGTGATGAAGATTTTCCTGAAGAATTTAGTTATAGCAGCAGGAGGGCAGCCAGGAACACAGCACCCGGGGAGCAGTGTGTGTGGGGATGGTATCTTGCTCAAGGGAACCTCAGAGGTGCTTAGCAGTCTTGGGATTCAAACCCACAACTTCCTGATCGCAGAGCGAACGCCTTAACCACTAGGCCACCAGCTGCCCCTTCAAATTGCCATGTTTAATATAAAATAACCAAAGAAATGTGCAATGGTGGTTAGCTTTGCACTGTTACACTACTACAGTTAGTAGGAACTAAATAAGAAAGTAGAATGTGTGGTATTTATGGATGGGACTGCACAATATATCATCTGCTAATTGTTATTGTGATATGCAATAGACTGCAATATGCAAATGAGCCCCTAACCAGTGTTTCTGACAGGCTGACCAGTCACAGCTCCAGGTGAGTTACTGGGTGTTCTGATAGAACAAGGTCTTCATGTAATCCAATAAATGTCTAATTATTTTAATCTTTAATCATTTAAGTCCCTGAAAGGGCAATATGTTTTTAAAGGGCCCATATTACACATTTTCCTGCTGCTTCATTTTTTTCATCACATACATGTGGGTTTGCATACTAAAAATGATTCAAATTTTTAACCATTAAAGGTGAATTGGTGCATACGTGGGTGGGGTTAAACCGGTGTAGCCAGAATAAAGAGAGACATTGGTTTTGTGATGTAACAAAAACTATGATTTGAAAACAGGCTGTTTTTGTAGCTTGTTTTTCAGATATGGACTGTATGGCTAGGGGAGGACACAATATTTGAAACAATATTTACAGACTTTAACAGTCTTTTCAATTCCAGAAAAGTGATGATATGGGCCCTTTAATATCTTGAAAGTCATTTTAATCAGTAAAAATATGCAGGAGTAAAATCACAATACTGACATTTGGTCAATATTGTGCAGCTCTAGTTATGAGTCAAACAGAAAAGCCAAACTGCTGTAATCAATATGTGCAGTGCGGTGTGTGTGTGAGACAGGTTTTGTGCTGTCTGATGATGATTGTGATTAAGGTCACTGGTGATACTGAAAGTCTTCTCAGCAGTTTTCTCACAGCTGAACATGTAAAATTCTGTTGTTCCATGCTGAAAAGGTGAACAAGTTCCAGGCCAATGACATTTTCACTTTGTGGCTGTTTTATTCTGTTGCTCTGTGTGTGAAAAGAAATAGGCCAGCATATATATATACACACATACATACTCATGTACAGTATATAATAAAATATCTTGAACAAAATATATAACTAACCATAAACCATTTTAGTTAGTTTTACTTAGTTTCTGTTATGTGCAATATTACTAAGTGCAACTTTTCTGATGCAACATGTGCAATTTTTGGGTGAAAATATTGTGCAATTTAGAATGTGCAATTTTTCTGGTGCATTTTTAATCTATTGTCAAGGCCTGTCATGTGTGTGTGTGTGTGTATCTACAGTGTTCTAATTTTTACTTATACATCCACTCTGTATATACTTATCTACATATACTTATTGTGTACATGTATACAACTTGCCCAAGTCTACATTTAGTCTTACTTACAGTTTACATACATATATATTTTTTTACAATACAGATGTCCTTATTTATATTCCTAGAATTTATACTGTAGATTTTTTAGACTGTACATTTGAACATTCTATCTTATATTTATCATTATATCTTAGGTTTATCTTATCTCATCTTATCTTAAATAATATGACATATATATACACACACAAATTACATAATTACATACATGTTTATATAACTAAAATATCTATAATATGACTTAAAAAACATTTATCATGTCATTTATCATGCCATGTAAGTCTTGCTTGTGTTTTTTCTCATCTACTCTACTCTTCTTAGATTAAATGCCGTCAGATCTTTCGTGTCCTGCCTCTCGTCTCTCCGGAAGCTTCTCTAAGGCTGCAAGTCGATCAGCTCATTATCAGTTTATCAATGATCAATTTTCCTCCCGGGACCGACAGTGAGAACTCGGCGCTGCTTGTTCTGGAGTTTGTCCCTCCCCAGGCTGGCGTGAATGAACAGTGGGGTGTGTGTGTGTGTGTGTGTGTGTGTGTGTGTGTGTTCGGACGCCTCCCCAGCCAGCCTTTTGTTAACTCTAAATGACTGTGGATCCATTTAGTTAACCCAGCGCTGCCCGGGGGCAGATTTCATTATCTGCCCTCTCTCAGGGGCTCTAATTGGGAAACACTCTTGTTGCTCGGCACCTGCAGTTGGCCCGAGCATCACTGTAACCTTGGAAACAGCCGCATGCTGAGACACTGCTTCCTCTTTCCTCACCCCCCCCCCAAAGACACACACACACATAGGCGCCATCCGTGCCCTCAGTGTACATTCAGAAACGGTGTGATAGTGAAGCAGGCTCTGAGGAAATAAACCTGGCAGGAACTATCACCAGGCTTTGCTTCAGGACCCACAAAAGACTTAATTTCAGATCTGACTCAGATCGATACGTATGTGGAGTTTGTTCTGGGCAGAAGAATAGAATTAACTTCCTTGAATCATTTCCATTTATTAACCATTCTATTCTATGTAAAAATGCAGTACACATTTTCCAGCAGTGGGGTTTCATTTCAAATGGGCGGGGGGCACCTGACCCATCATTTAATATGTTTTTAATACTAATTATTAGAATTATATACTAATTATTTGCAATAATAAGTGTTAATAATGTCAAAAAGTAGATCAGTATAAAACAACACAATTACCGTCAACACTTCAAATAGTTAATACTTGTTAATAACCTTTATGTTTAACGATTGTTCAATATGCAAATCTTAATAAAACAACACAACTTCCTTCAACACTTCAGGTCACCATAATTACAGCTGAACCATCAATTTCCTTCTCATCATAACTGACCTCTTTATTCACGTTGAAAACATGGTATTGCAATGACCTTCAGTGTCCAGAGCTTTTAATGTAAATTATCTGCAAAAACCACTATAAACAAATCCATGTGCAACATCATGTGCAATGACTTATCAGGTGCTAAATCCTTATCATTCTGTGCAGTAGTCTTATTACTACTGAGATCAATATTACTGATCTATTACTGCTCTTTATTACGTACAATAACAGACTGTGTATAGAGAACAACTTAGCAGTATGTTATTTATCTACAGTATTTATACCCCAGCATTTGTGTATATTGCATAGTGTATGTCATATTGTGTTTTTTCCACAGAGTTTTAATTTGAATTTTATTTTTGACTTTATATTGTTCCCGTTTCTGTGTGTCGGTGCAGTCGTAACACAAGCCATTTCCTCTGGGATCAATTAAACCTCTGATTCTGAATTTCCTTAATCTCTATATGAGTGTTGAGTCTCAGTATGATTGTGGTGATTCTCACGGTGCACCGCTCGTACTGAAGGTTTCTCTGTGTTTCGAAACATCCTTATTGTGGTGCACTTTCAAAAGCTGTAAACAACATGCATGTGTTTCCAGGGGCACTCACGTGCGACCTGATTCGCTCCACGGGCCGCCTGGGGAGTTTAAAAACATGAATCTGTTGGTCATTCATTATTGAAACCAACACATACCAACCTGGGATCGTTCCAGTGCGATGAGCCTCGTGTTCTTACGGCCTCGGCCGGCGTGAAAGGGGGCCGAGAGAAAGCAGGGCCGTCTATTGCTGGAGTCGGCAAACACGGCTTGTTATTTGAGCGTCTATTTAAAGTGATGGGTAGACTTTGCAAGAGTGTCAGCTGAGAAACAAGGAAGTGGCTTTGGTTTAACGGGAAACCGCGTTTGGTTTCCCTTTCTCTGAGAGAGCGTGACGTTTATAGGGCTTTCCGTCACACGGCCGGGCCGCTTAGCTGGAAACTGATATTACAGGCTTTGGAAAGTTAGCTGGAAGAAGAAAAAAAAACACCCTGCAATGAGCAAGGAAGCAAAGTTCATGAGAAGGAGAAGTAGTTGTGATAAACTGAATAAGCCCTGAGTGAGTAAACCACAAAGAAGAGAAGTTTTGCGTCGTTTAAATGAATGACAAGCTGGACAGAAAACATGCATGAAACAGACTGCTGAGAAAGATGCACCATGTCAGTCGAACATATACATTTCTTTAGTCAAATGACATTTTTATGGTTTTCTAAGTGAAAATAATTGCACGTTTGCACTTTATAATGCACAATTGCCTGAATTGAATTTATATCAGAAAAAATATACCATTTGGCCTCAAGCAAATAGAGAGAAATGAGACACTAAAATGTGCAGAAAATGCCATTTTTAAGTGGGTTTCCATAATCTCCTCTTAGAAAATCGTTGACCTTTCCGACCTTTGCACACATCTAAAATAAACACTTATGTTCAGTTCACTATATGCAAAAGACTGAGACACCGAGTCAATGCACTGAACTTCAACACACTTTAAATTGATTTACCATAATTATTCATTTTAAACAGTTAAATTTAAAAGCCTGCTTGATTTCCCGGAAACCCATATTTCACCAATATACTGGAAATAACAAGAATACAGTATTAGGGAACTGAAAAACGAAGTGCCCATACGTTCATCGGGACTCATTATGCTGGACCTCTTCCACTTTCAGGAACCGTCCAGAAGACCGCGGAGTCATCATTATATGTCAAAGTGCGAAATGCGAGAAACAATCTTGCCGCGTCACGCCTGCGGTGGCGTTCTGGGAGTTTACATATGCAGCTGGTCCGTTGCACATGGGGCCCCTGCACTTATCAGATGTGTTGAAACGGCCTCTGTGGGCAACAAAAGCCTTCTCCTGCGTGCGCAGGGAGACTCTGGCGCACGTGTGCAGCATTTAAACGCGGCGAAGAGGAAGTGGCGCAGTGTTGCTCAGATGACCTGACGTACACTCGACAGGGCTATTGACTCCTGCAGCCTTATCGGCGCTCTCCGGGAATGCAAAACACACGCTGGGCTGCAGGAACTTCATTAACCGCTGGGTAGTTCTTGCATTGGATTCAACCAACCTGAGTGCAACATGAGTAGCCTAGTGGGTAAAACACTCCAATTCGAGCCCGATAACCACAAAGTCGCAGGTTCGAACCTCCCCTTACCTTTCCACGGTTGTGTCCATGAGTAAAACAATTAACCCACAGTTGCTCCAGTGGGACTGTCCCTGTAACTAATGATTATAAGTCTGTCTGCCAAATGCCACTTTATTATTATTTATGGGTATTTCTACACATATACTAAGGTTCCTAAATGGTTCAACTCCAGTGCTGGGGGGGCGGACATCCGGAACAGTTGAAAGTGTAAAGTTTTTGTCACACATGAACACACAGTGTGAACAATGTGTGTTTAACCAATTCACCAAGTGAAGCAGTGGGCTGCCACCAACGCAGCGCCCAGGGAGCAGTGTGTGGGGTACTTTGCTCAAGGGTACCTCAGCGGCCACTAGCAGTCCTGGGATTCAAACCAACAACCTTCTGATTACAGGGCAACTCTCTAACCCCCAGTCCACCAGGTGCTTTCTCAGTTTCACTGTGCAAACACACAAAACTGTGCAAGCAACAGTCTTGGTTTCAGTGGTGTCTCTGGTCGTTCTGGCACTCTAGATGAGTTTTGTTGAGTGGGGAGGGGGTGTTGGGGGTTGGTGGGACAATTTACCAAAGTTTTGTCCGCCCCCCACCATGCGGTGCCTCCACTACTGGTGACCCCAATGCCTAGAAATGACTTTGCTTTGTATAGATCCTTTACATCACATAGAGGCTGCTTAAAGGGTCCTCATATCATGGAAAAATACATTTTCTTGCCTTCTTTATAACAGAGTCTCCAAAACATATTGTCCCATATGTGAGAAAGAAGCTGCAAAACCAGTTTTGAAGCTGGTGTTTTTGTGATGTCATAGTGTCTCATACAGTTTACCCCCACCAAGTTATAAGGAGTGTTTCAGCCTGGTTTAAAAAAAAGGGTGCAGTTTTTTTCCAATCATAAGGGAGCGCATTTGCATATATACTGGTTTTAAAGGCACAGAAGCAAAACAATCTATTTAATTCTAAAGGATAAAGAGGGAATGGAAATGTTGTTTTTGGCACGTAAACCCATCCAAATGTCAAAAAATTGAACTCAGGGGGAGAAATACATGAAAGACATGCCCATATATATGTAGGATATAGGCCTTCTAAGATTATTTACACTTGCACCGTTCGCTTATTTAAAGAGCTGTCTATTGAAAACAATACGAATGCCGGAGTAATAATATATAACACCATTATATTGGGATAATATAGCCATATATGCCAGAACAATACTTGCTGTTTCGTATCTGCAGTGCCAGTATGTACAAAATGCCCTCGACTTTAGACTTACAAATAGGTTTAGGAAGTCATGTCTAGCTAAATGAGCCATAATACCTTACAATGATGTTATACTCCATAATTTGAACGTAATTGGCAGTGTCGGCGCTGGCTGCAGCGTGCTGAGAGCAGAAGCCTGCTCTGATCTTAAAGGCCCAGCAAGAAGGGAAAGGCTTGCTTGAGCAATTAGCGCAGAGAGATAGGACGCTGATGAACGGGCGGGGTGGGGGTGGGGGTGGGAGAGCGACACAGCCATTTTAATCCTCTTGTCACTCATCATTAACCTCTGCAGCTCTGAATTCATGACCCTCCATTCACTTTCCAGTGCACTCTAAAGCTGAGAGGTTTGGGGGTTGGTTAGCTGGTTAGCAGTGAAGAGGTTTGAGAAATGGAACTGATTTTGGACTTTTAGTTGTCACATCAGATGTAAATTAGAGGCTGTTCCATACACATTATATTTGAAGTCATTCTAAAATGCTGTACGTTCATTTTAAACCATTTTAACCCTTCAGTTCTATCAGATAGTGAAACCTTTCATTTATATCAGATACATAAAGATACACATGCACACATGGAGAAAATAAATATGTGTAAGTTAGGTATCTCTGAAATGGTAACTTTATAGAGCAACTAATGGATAACCATCTTAATAATTTAACTCGTTAGTTGTCTAAAGCTCATATAGATAGTGGGGTTGCATGTTATTGGTCAACTAAGAATAAATAGATCATCAACATTAACCTCTAGATAAACTTGGAAATATATACAACAATCATGTATAAAAGTATTATTTTTTAATTTATTTTTTTTACATTTTTAATGTATTTTATTTTGTAATAACATGAATGCTTAATTGCCTAGTTTGACCCTTTAAGCCATATAAAAATTGTTTGTAATAATTTAACATGTTTACATTGACACTACTAATATTTATGTATTAGGACAAAACTATTATTAGTTTCCATTATTTTATGTTATTTTTGCCATAATGTGTTGACAGCAACAGCTTCTTTTTACACTGTATTCAAATGTTGTGAAGAATGTACCAGTAGCAGTGCTCTGAAATGATCTATAATAAATCTCTTCTGCATTCACTTCTACTTAAATTTAAAAAGGTTTTTCCTTCTCCTGTAAAATTGCCTTTTAAGAGATATAACAGAGCAGATATGTCAGTTTACATATTTGGAGGTACATTTGGAGGTATACCAATTTCTATAGAGGTATAAAGTTGGAGGTATACCAATTTTTATAGAGGTATAAAGTTGGAGGTATAACAGTTTCTATGGGGGTATAAAGTTGGAGTTATAACAGTTTCTATGGAGGTATAAAGTTGGAGGTATAACAGCAGATATGTCAATTTACATATTTAGAGGTATATCAGTTTCTATGGAGGTAAATTTGGAGGTATAATAGTCTCTGTGGAGGTATAAATGTGGAGGTATAACAGTTTCTATAGAGGTATACATTTGGAGGAATACCAGTTTCTATAGAGGTATAAAGTTGGAGGTATAACAGTTTCTATGGAGGTATAAAGTTCGAGGTATAACAGTTTCCATAGAGGTATAAAGTTGGAGGTATAACAGTTTCTATGGAGGTATAAAGTTGAAGGTATAACAGTTTCTATGGAGGTATAAAGTTGAAGGTATAACAGTTTCTATAGAGATATAAAGTTGGAGGTATAACAGTTTCCATAGAGGTATAAAGTTGGAGGTATAACAGTTTCTATGGAGGTATAAAGTTGAAGGTATAA
>JBBPCY010072805.1:0-10761 GCA_037974405.1 Brachyalestes nurse
GTTGACTGTTAATGTTACAGAGAACTTTTAATAAAAGTTGCTCAATGTTGCACACCCCTGTTCCTCCTCTGCGTGTGATGACATCATCAATTGACTAGTCGAAGTTGAGTCGACTGTCCTGACCGACTAGTCGACTTGAAAAAATCTGGAGTCGTTAATTTCAATAAATTAATTAACGCTGATTAATCGCACCATGAGACTTTGACTATATATATATATATATATATGAGCCTGTTTTTCCCAAATTGTGCCGTCCTAATATATATATTGCGATTTCCGATCACACCGTGTATATATATATATATATACAAATGAAGTATAGATTATACAGCAGCATGTTTTAACTAAATATTTGCATACAATTTAAACCTTTTAAGGTCAATGCAAAAACGTACCTAAATCAACTACAAGCCTTTCCATATTGAACTCTTAGCACTTCCAACAACAAAGGCAGGCTGGAACTTTTTTTGCACAGTGACGATTCTACAGGACAACCATGAGGCGTTCTGGGCTGGAACTAAGAAAAAGCCGTGGGGCCAACTGGGCTGAGAGAAGCTTTCTCTGTGGTTAAGGACTCTTTCCGGACCGCGCTGTGGTCAGAGGACCTCAACCCCCGACCCTGTGTGAGTGTTGGTTGTGGTTCGTTTTGCACAGTTTTTTAATGGTGCAATTCCACTGGCACAAGGAACCGTTCCGTGTTGGGAACAAATGTTTTTCTATCACAAATACAGCGACCCGAACCCAAAGCCATTGTTTATTTACTGTTCACACAAAAAAATAAACAGTGGAGACACAAACTAACAACTGGCCGAGATACACTGGAAAATTAAAACATAATACAACTTCTGTAACATCACAGTACAGTTTAGATACAGCATAGTTCCTGTAGACCTGTGGAAAGTGCTTTTAGTCCACTGTTGATTTTGTATCTGATGTAAAACCTTGTTAGGTCTGAGAAAGGCTCTATATAAACTGAAGCTCTTATTATCATTATTATTATCATGAAGATCTAGATTACTCCGATACCCGGCTGAGCCATTAAAAAGAGTGTTGGTCAATAACAGGGATCGTATTTATCAGTGAAGGGTGATCACTAAAGCATCAGAGGTAATGATCCACCTCACCTGACTGAATAAAAGCAGATGAAGGAGGAGCAGAGCAGGCAAACGGAGGGATGAATAAGACCTCTCACAGGGATCATTTCCTCCAGGCGATTCCACCCACCAACCAGATGGATTCTCACGTTCTCGCATAAAGCAGTGTGTCAGCCTTGAAGACGGCACTTCGTCACCAGCTAATCCTTTACATTTAATGAATAATGAACTTGCAGGCAAGGATTCTGGCCTTGCTCTTGTCCTCAAATCATTTGTCTCACTCACTTTTTTCACTCTCGCATCACGAAGCCTTTTCGCATGGCCCTAAAATGACACCGCGATCGAGGTTTGATCAAATCCACCGTTCCACCCACCCACGGCGAATTAGAGCGTAAACAGTACACCGGCCCCGTTTAAGCCTCCCCCACTCTTCCTACATTTTTCTTTAATTAAATCTCACTTATAGCTGCAGAGTCTACACATTCAATCCACATTTGTGTTTGTGGTTTTCTAACCCAATTTTCTTGACAATTTTAGTCATGCCCAGGTCCACCCACTAGCATAGGCTCACCCCCAAACCCACAAAGCCACCAAGATACCAGATTCAAATGTTTATTTGTCACTTACAAAGTTCTACATGTACAACACCACAGTGAAATGTAACACTGAATCACTCTTGAGACTTGACAGAATAATACACCTCTTTGACTAAGATTGGATGGTGAAGGTCAGACGGTTCCCTTGAGGTACATGAAGTTTCACCACATCTTTCTGCTGATATCACTGGATTGCTGAGGAGAACACTAACTTCTCAGCATGATGGAGAACACTAACAGCTCTGAACCCTCGGAGGAAAACACTACATGTTCAACACACTTGGGGAACAGGAACTGCTATTTCTGTTAGACCTGCACTGGGTGGCATCATGCCAGGTGAGGGTTTAGGGGGTGGCATCCTACCATGATGGAGACAGGGGGACCTATCCTAGAGAGAGAGCAAGAGCAGTTATTAACTTTTAATAACCTTTTATTATGACTTGAATTGGATGAAACGTTTTGTTGGTTTTACACTTTTGCCATGTATTTTGACACATGCCATCAAAAATAAAGAGAGAATTTGAGCACCGGTGATGCTACAGCTACTAAATATTAATAAATGAAATCACTGCTGAAGTTTACCTGTTACATAAAAAGTGGTTTGGACAGGGAAAAATAGAGTCTGTTGAGACGAGATGTGGACGTAAATTACTTTGCCATTATGAAATTACATTTAAATTCTCCAGTAAAATGTAGATAATCATGAATTAAAGCTGAATGTATAGCACAATAACAAACAGGGCTAAACGTTCACCAATTCCCTGGCTTCCCTGGATCGGGCCGGATGGGCCACTCCATAGGCCGTGCACTCTAACTGGAGCCTGGAGGGGGCAATTAGGAGATACTATTTACAGCAGTGTTTCTGAACCGTGTGCCCAGGAAAGGCAGGACCCTCCCGGCAGAAATCTCACCCTTAATGACTCAGCCCACGGCAGCGAACGCTCAGGATCCTGATGAGGAAGGAGCTGAGCCTCCTTCATAACAAAAGAACTCTTCACCAAAACCGAGATTTTTAGAGCTACAAAGAGCACCTGCAGGTTTGCTGCTTGAATGTAATCCCTTTGGCGATGTGTTTACACCAAGACATTACAGCTGCACCACATCATTCTCTTTATAAGACAAGACCCCAAAAAAAAGTTTTAGTGACTTCTCAAAGTCCCATTTTAAAACTCCCATGACTCCCATAACTTTATCCTGAAATATGGCTGAACTCCACACTCTTGTAATAGACTCCTTTTTAACACTGGAAAATTAGAAATATCAGAATGACCTTCATAACAAATTATAATATTACTAGAAAGTCACTAAGCTGTTCCATTCTCCTTCTCCTAAAAATTAGCACCCAATATTTTCTGTAATATGCTCTTTTAAAAAAGGCTTCTTTGCACAAACCTATTTCAGGGTTCATAAAAAAAAAATCACTGAATGTTTCTTTGGAGAACCATTCTTGCAAATGTGATGTGAGAGTTTGGAGAACCTCCAGGTTACACACATTCTTAGAGGATCCTCTTAATTTGTAAAAACTGCTTACATAATTGGAAGGTTCTTTAAGGCTCTAAAATGTCCCTCATGCTAATGAATCAAACATGGTTCTTCACTGAACCAAAGGGGATGCTTTTAAACAATATTAACTTATCTTCTCCAGCTTCATAGCTAAGTCTCTCTTCCGCACATGATGCTCCTCTGAGTCACCTTTTCAACTTGTGACTGATGAACATCATGCTCATGCTTGGAGGAGAACATTAACTTCTGATGGTTTAATGTCAAACAGACATTCAAGCTGGAGTTCTCAAAGCAAGCAAGATCTAGATATTTGGCCTTTTTTTATTATAGAAGCCTAAAAAACACCGTCCAGCAGAAATCATCTCTTATTAGAGAAATTAAGTTCAGAAATTCTCCACCACTTTAAAGCATTTAAGTTTAAAAGGCACTTTTCCAGAACAGCTAGCCTGCAGGACCCCTCTACTTGTATAATAAACAACTTGTCTTTTTTAAGAGCTGGACAAATGAGACCTGAGCCAACTCATGCGTCTCGTCCCACACACCGCGGCGATTGTCGGAGAGTGGTGCTCTCGAAAGGCACTGTGCTACAACAAGTGTGCAGCGCTAGCTCTCGTCCTTAAGCTCTAAATTTTCAAAAGAGCTCCATATGTAATGGCAGATGGCTGGATCCGCTCGTCAGTGCCGACATGCCCACACGTGTGCGCACAGCGGCTTTCTGGACGCCTCCCAGCCTCTCCGAGCTCCTCAGGCGGCTGACGAGCAGGTACTGATCCTCTCTTGCTGTGGGGAGGACAGGTCAGGAGTGAGCTGAACCAACCGGGCAGCTTTGAGCAAACAGCAAAGGGCAGGATGCTCTGGACTCTCTGGGCTGGAAACAGAGGCCATGTGGTGTTTGAGCCTGTCTGTCTGCTAGTCTCTCTCTCTCTCTCTGAATGACAGCCACAGAGAACACACTTCAATCCTGGTCTCATAATCAGAGAACAAATTCCCCTGAGAAAAGCCTAAAGCACTCAAGCACAATGAATTTGATCCCGAAAATGTCGAGGGGGTGGAGGAAATGACGGGGATTCAAAAATCTAAAAAGCCAGTCCTTGGCATTTGAGCCCTGCAGATTGCTCCGGGTTTGGGCTTCCAGCACTAGACATTAATAATGCAAAACGGCAGCAAGTGTTTCTTGGCAGCTTTTTCCTTGAGCCTGCTACTTAAATCACTCTTGGTCTGGACGGAAGCGAGGCGCTTCAGCCCCGAGCGCTAAATCAGCAAGTTAGTAATACCTACTGTTCCAGTCCCAAGCCACGCAGTTTTCCGGGACATAAAGACGTTGCCGGTCCCGACAACGGCAGCCGTAATGACTGTGGAGACAGATGAGCTGCTTAATGGAGAACAATTCAGACTATCCGCAGGGTTAATTTCCCCAGACGAACCATGTCTGTATGAAGCAGCATCCGTGATTCACAACAGGACTGGCTTTTTTTTTACCCCCTGGCTCAGGACGAGGGGCCGGACAAGGTTAAACGCAGATGAAGCGTGGGTCTGCACAGCCCTTGTCCTAGGGCCACGGAGCCCAAAGCACATATTCATATTTAGAGGAGTCAAACTCTCCCCTCGGCTTCAGGGCAGGGTGTGTTTGAGCGTACGGTAATGCCATCGGGGATGAAAACTGCACCATGTCTCTGTTCTCTCCAGGGCTCTTCACGAGGACAATCCAGCTGCTGTGTGTTTAGCTCTCTGGAGCTAAACATGAGGAACAACTTAGCCAGAGCCACACACACACACACACACGCACACACACAGCATCTGCCATCAGCTGCTTGTTATTCAATGCAGATGGCAATTAGACCCAGCTACTTGGCTTCATTCTCAAATAAATCACTGAGCCTCAGAGACAGCATGTGTACAAAGCCAGAGCCCCCCATAACATACCAATAACACTGTCAGGCTGGGGGCTGATAAATCACAGTCTGAATAAAAATGTGGGTATGGTATGAACTTTTACACAAGTGAACAACTAAATGTATCAAAAACACTTTAGAGACACCCTACTAGTGTATCAACTAGTGTATCACAACTGCACAGTGGCACAGAGATAACTGGGCAGCTTATTGTCTAACTTTCTTTATTTCTTCATTCGAACCTTCTTCTTAACTAGTTCATTAGAACAGCAAGCCATAAGAGGCTGCATGTTTCAGTGATTTTATCTTTGGCAAGAGGAGGAATTGTGTCATGCCCTTATCTGTGACAGAAATCACAGTAACACATGGCCTTACGTGGCTTATTGCTTTTGGAAGGTGACAACAGAAAATACAATGAAATGCACAATAGTCTGATAAAAACTGATAAATTAGTTATTAATAGTAATTGCAATAAACAATCCACCAGGAAAGGAACATGTTATTTTTGCCAGGCAACTGTACTGTACATTTACTGTGATACTATACTGTGTATTTTATACTAAATGTGCAATTTGGTCTTTTTACAGTTTACATACATGTATGTATATTTTTTGCAATACAGTCATGCATACCTATATTCCTAGATTATATTCTGTACATCTTTAGACTGTATATTTAAACATTTCATTTTATACTATACTGTACTTTATTCTATTTTTATTTGATTCTATTCTATTGTTTTTCTTAATTTTGCTACTCTTTGTACTGTGCATTTTCTGCTGTGACTAAGCAAATTTCCCACTTGTAGGACTAATAAAGGTTTATCTTATCTTATCTTATCTTACCTTATCTTATCTTATCATATCAGCCATTCACCACTGAGGGCGAACAATAAGGTGCCCATCATTGTACATTAGTCATTTCATTAACAATATAGCTTTGTATTATAAAATGAATGTTAAGCTCAATCTGCTTGGTAAAGCCAGAATTTCATCACTCTGGAGAGCAGTTTGGGACTCAAGCTGGGTTTCCATCTGTTTATGTTGGATCTAAAACATATTTATTTGAGGCTTATAGGTCATTCAAGTGACTCTTCACATTCTTATATTGCTGTTTTGTAGTTAATCAAATAGAGTTTTAGTTTCATAAGGTCATCAGCCTAGTTCTAGCTTAGAAATAACATCGGTGAGGCCCTCAGCAACAACAGAACTGGGTTCTAACTTAACCTTAATCATTATTAAAGATATTAAAGAAATTAACGCATTGATAGAACAGTGGTTTTCAGTGACTTGGTTCAGTAATACAAAGTAGAACTAAGGTGGTTATGAGTGCGTATGAGGAGTATTTCAACTAAATTTTAAAACTGGATTAATCATTACATGTATCAATAAAATGTTTTATGTACGGTAGAGTTATATTTTTGTCATATTTCCACTGTTAACCTTGGCTCTCAAATATTCACTGAAAGCAAATAGAAAACGTAACCCCCCTGCCCCCCCAAGCTCATTCCATATTTAGGACACGTCTGGCTGGAGAAGGCAATCAAGCCGAAGCGGACTCTCAGTCCACTGATTAAAACAAAGATGGGACCATGTCTCTGGTCGACCCCTGCAACCTCCAGATGCACTAATGGAATTCTGCCCACCGCCGGACAGGTGTCCTTCCTTAATGAGTCCAATAGCGAGAAGGAAAACATTTGGCCAACGCTGCTGCTCTCCAGCCTGACAGGGCTTAGGATGAAATCAGACTGCACGGACGGTCAAAAACCCTGAGCTGGACGTAGCAGACGCCCGGGAACACCGTACAATCTCTGTCGAAAGGGTCAGCCGGACATGGCAACTGAACAATAGCTGGGGGAAAAAAAACGTGTGCCCAGTGCATTTCCTCTACTTCATGAGTTCATCTCTGCTGGATCTCTGCCAGCGGAGTGACAGAGCACTGATCTGATTTTCTAAATGACAAAGGCCTAATCCTTCGCTCTGCAATCACATTCCCACATCCTGCGGCAGGAAAAACACAACCGACTGACGCGGCTCAGCCGGAGGGTGAGTCTGAATTTTAACCCTCAGAGCTCAAATGACGCGCCAGCAGGTCAAAAGCACACCGCCACTAAAACACTGTTGTACACAAAAGCGTGGCCTTATTTGGAGCTTCCGTATGTTTGGGTCAACAGTGGAGGCTTCAGACATTACAGAAAGCTTTGTTTCATGATCACGCGTTGTATAGAATCACAATTTGAGATCTCAAACCAAGATATCTGCACCTTTGGAATTTTACAAATGGTGTCATTTAAAAGTCAAAATAACTAAAATACTTTTATCACTGATCATAAAAAAGCAGAAAAAGAATTGTGGATTGAGAAGCCTGTTCATGTGTTTGTGATTTAGAAATGTTAGAAATCAACGTGTGATGTACAAACAGGAAAAGTACCCTCAGGGTTGTTAAACTCAGAGTTAAACTCAGAACAAGGACTCAGACTCAGGGGTGGAGGGTTTACAGTGGCCTTTCTCAGGACTGGATTTTGTGACTGACCTCTTTTCTCCAGGTGCCCTGCGGCGAGTGGGTGCTCTTCTTCTGGTGGAACCTCAGACAGGCTTCCCTCAGTTACACCTTCGCCTGGGGGAACAGAGGAACACAGTCAGGGGGAGAAAACAGCATTTCAGGAAAAAAGACATTCAGACGGGTTGTCAGACAACAGGCGGTTTTGGTTTCAGTTTCTAGGCGATAGAATCTTGAAGGAACACTAAACCAACAAACCACAGCTCTGCTGATCTGGCAAAGGTTCATCTGACTGTGAACGCAAAGGTAAATATCGGAAACAGGAAACTTTATTGATCCCCGAGGAGATTGCTTATGTTACAACTGCAAAAACACACAGAGGTACAAAGAGAACAACAATATAAACAAACAAAAACACTCTGTTGCTGCATTTACACAAAAAACAAAATTCAAAACACTCTGAAAGAATAAGAAAACACTTCAGGCGTTACTAACAGGGCCAGCGTGATACCACTGTCATGTCCGATACCGTCTTTATCCCTCTCTTCAACAATTAAACGATAACACATCTGTTGGAATCTGAAATGGCTCCCTACATCCTCTAGGGGGCGCTGTGTAAGTTTAAAATTCCAGTTTCTGCAATATGGTGCCCGCACAACCCCAAGTGGCTTGTTGCTCTTATAGAGCAGTGACAACATAAAACAGAATATATTCACACGTTAAATAAATAATAGATTTTTATGAATATTAATCATGATGAACAATCCCCATGCCAAGATATGTAGTTCATTTATATCAGTGCTCACCAGCCCTCCTCCTAGAGATCTGTTCTCTTGCCATATTTAGCTCCAACCTGTATTTTACATGCTGCCCCACCCCCTTACTGAACACTCCAGCCAATCAGGGACTTCTGAAGAAGTTCATGATTTAAAGCAGGTGTGGCAAATCGGGACTGAAATTAGACTTAAATCTCCAGGATCAGGGTTGGTGACCACTCAAAGACTCTCATTTCCAGTCCAGTCCCTGAACCTGATCAGTTTCAAACAGCATCTAACTGAAGTCCTGAATATATATATATATATATATAAATAAAAAACACACACACATACATATTTATATATATATATATATGTGTGTGTGTGTGTTTTATGGTGTCTAAGAACCAGAATCTGTTTTGTTAAAAAAACACACACAGAACTCCAATTCCATTTGCTGATCCACTACCCTTTGGGCAGGTTTTGATCAGTGTAAAAGGACGTTAGGTCCGATTGTGTTAAATATATAATTGAAAGATGTGTAACAGATACGCCTCCCACATTTCTGCTCTTTTCCACCGCACTGCGGCCAAACACCTCATCTGTCACTCAGTCGTCCTGAAGGAAAAAGGCTGTAAATGTCCTCGCTTAAATGAAACAGGCTGACCTTCCGCATCGAGGTCTTTCTCCCCTTAAAGACCACCGAGGGAAACCGAGTCTCTGCCCTCAAGGGTAACTGCATGAACTTGGGCATCAGTCACCGTGACGACAAGATGTTCATAAATATGGAACGGGTCTGGAAGGCAGACAGGACCGGCGAAGAGACGGACACGCGTCCAGACCGCGGGCAGCAACGTCTGGCAATTAGCCACAACATCAGCCAATAAAGGAAATGCAATATAGATCCATTACCCCGTCCACGTGTGGCTGCAGGCCTGGCAGCTTCGCCTCGGCACAATTCATTACCGGGACACGCGATCCGCCCCCTGGGGTCCCGGCCAACACTATTACAGCACATGTCTGTGCTCTCATTTCCTCCCGCCTGAAATATCACAATCTGTGGAAGTGATCGAGGCTCCCTCCCCCACACCGAGGGGTCCTGTTACCCCCCGTCCCACAGAGCGGCACACAGCACACACACCCAGCGGGACGGACCGCCTGAAACTGTCTGGATTAGGCTTTCTGGGAAAATGTGTTCTATACATTCTGAACACGAAACACAAATACAGCACATCTCAGTTTGTTTGTTTAACGTACTGGAAATCTATCTTTCGCACACTGGATGTGGTTTTGTGTTCCAGTATGTTACGTCCACACCACCATGGAGATACGGTTCTTCTATTTTCAAGACTAGAAGGAGAACTGAACTTCATCCTCTTATTAAAACACCAACATCCGCTTTGACACAAGGAGGGCGGGGCCTTGTGTAATTTCTGAAGCTCTACACAACTAGTGTATGTTTGGAGACCACAGAAATCTCAGTCAGCGTTTCTATGGTGTTTCATTAATTACAGTAAAGAAATTCTTCTGCTGGCATGGAGCTGGTCTAACTGTACCTATCTTTATCCATCTATCTGTCTATCTATCTATCTATCTATCTATCCATCCGTGCGTCTGTCGGTCAATCAATCAATCAATCAACCACCAATCAACCAATTAATCAAATCATTCTTTATTTCAGACCAAAGACATCTTATAAAATAAAAGAGATTTGAACATGCACGCCTATAAACAGATTTTTTTTCCTTTCAGACCATTTTTTTAAACAAAATAAACAACGTGGGATAATAATATGAATCTCGTACCTTGAATCTGATTGTGAAGAAAGACAGGTAAACAGGAAAAAATCAAAACGCTTCAGATGAGTTCAGGAAACAGCCTAAACATGGGAAACAGCCGAGACCGAGAGGAAGAACGCGCTGTACCATCCTCAGGAATCCTCAGTGTGGTGTTTCTGAGAGAGGGAACAGTTTGTGGAGAGTTTTAGAGATGATAGAAATCACTGAGGCTCAGATAAGGAGCAGTCCGGCCTCAAAACTCGAGTCTGAGAGAGAAACCTTCCACTCTGGGTCTCTAATGACTCTTATCTGAATGACCGAACCGCACCGACGACAAAAAGACGCCGCGGTTTTAAGACTCATGTCTGAAACTCCTTTCACTTGGTAAATTGGATTCTAATCTGATTCCCTCCATTAGTCCTATCTTGTTCAAACGGACTGCAAAAAGAGGCAAGAACTAAACAAAACAACATTTAGGGACATTAGAGAAACAGTAATTTAGTACTTTAGATCAAAACTCTGATTTCTCTCCAGTGTTGGTGAATGGAACCAGACGTCTCCACAAATCACAAATCCAGCCGTTTTATTCTCTCTCCCCCAGTGAAGCTCCACGTGTCTCTGAGTGTTTATTTGGATGTTGATGA
>JBBPCY010072806.1:0-7500 GCA_037974405.1 Brachyalestes nurse
TAACTTCGCTGTATCAGAACCGTACAGAACCGTGATGTCAGAACTATAGTGTGAACCGAACCGTGACCTTTCTGTACTGTTACACTCCTAAAACATATATATATATATATCAGAAAAGCAGACCAATAGTAGTCGTATATACAAAGCAGTTCTATACACTTACAAATAAAAAAATGCTACTATTAAGACAGGATCAGTGTGTAAGGAGTGTAAAGTACCTCTGGATCGGAATGGAACACAGCAGGCCAGAGCCATGGTGCAGCTAAAGTCCTCTGTGTGTGTCCGCCTGCCCGCCAGGCTGCTCGCCCCATACAAAAATACACTATATTTAAAACATACCACACAATATTCTATTCATAACATTACGAAATATTCCATTTTCAGCTGATACAGCTGTCCTTTCAATCACAAACGGACACACGTGTAAACGTGCTTGTCTGGTGCAGCTATTGGCTCCATCTACACATCCACACACACAAGCTCATCTGCAACATCTGTAGGCCTAACGTCCAGCCCCTGCTCCTCACATGCTGTCCAATGAGTCAGTCGCGAATGGTACAGTCCAGCAGCACTTTGGTCTGTTCTTAATCCCTTCACGGACCAGTGAATGAGCTGTCACAATAAAGAGGATGGAGGGGGCAACACTAATCCACAGTACAGGACTAACCCATCTCTTTTACACAGAAATGCTGTTATAAATATTAGCACAAACCCTCTGTTAAAACACAAGGCATGTAGACGCACACACACACACACATATATATATATATATATATATATATATACACACATGAATCTATTAGTGCATAACTGTGTTGAACAGAACAAAAAATAGAAAAATAGAACATGTTTCAGATGTTTTTTGCTTGAATAGCACTTTATGTGAATACGCTACTTCATATTCACAATCTATTACACATCTAGAAGAACATTTGCTCTAATTGGTCCCAGTCATTGCAAATCAAAACATGACTGGTTTATTCCACGGTCAGGTCTTATTATGGTGTGACACAGTAGGAGTAAACATTAGCAGACCTGGTTTTAGCTAAATGTAACATATATTTTACAATGTTCCAGTTATACTGTTAACAACTCATACAAAATAATCATGTAAGATTAGCTTGAATAAAAAAGTTGGTTTTGGTCTCCAGAAGTCAATAGGCCTTCTCTGACCTCTGACCTAGGTTGCCATGAAGTTTCCTCTTATTGATTATGTAGGACAAAATATCATAAATCACTATATATATATATATATATATATCTGAACAACTAAAAATGGTTTGAGGCAAATTTATGATGATTTAGGCTCTAGATTAAGGCTTTGCAGTTGCTACATTAGCCTCAAAACTTCAGATGCAGGACTGACCGACTACATTAACGTTTCAAGAAAATTAATATTTGTTTTGTTTTATTTTTTTTACTATTACTTTATATGCAAAATGTGGACAACCACACAAACACACCTTCTTCTCTCTATTAGTGGTACACCAGGCAAGAACTCCCACTTTCTCTCAATCTGTAAATTGAATGGTCATGTGTGTGAGCCCCCTCCGAGCCTGGAATAATGCCATCCTCATCCTTAATCCCCGTTAAGCCGGCCGCTCCTGCGCCCGTGACCTTGGCACGGGTGGCTCCTGCAGTAGGTGAGTGTTTAGCGTGGTCGGAGACATCACATGGTGTTTTACTCTGACAGACATGCCGGACCGCTGTGGCCGGCAGCTTGCGGCTCTACACGAAGCCCATTATTCACACAGTCTATGGGTCGGACACCGAGGCACGGCCAAGGTCTCTTCTGTGACTGGGCCGCTTCCTGGTCAAGCACTACTGAATGAGCACATGTGCGTATGGACTGCTTAGAAGGGCTTGGAGTCGTTTGAGGTATAACAACATTCTAGGATAGAAAAAATGGCTGCCCTTTAGACACACACACACACACATCCCTACACTGTATGGACAAACGTATTGGAACATTTTTTAGGGGTTTACCAGGGGCGCAGATAGCATTTTTTATGTGGGGGAGACGAATCGGCGGTGGTGGGGCTTGTGGGCGGTACCTTGGGGGCGGGGCTTCAGGACGGGCACCAATGAGGCAGCTCCTATGTCACAGGACTCCAGAACAATAACATGAGACGTGCTGCTGGGAGCTATTTGGTGGAAGAGAACGGTAAATGGAGAGGCATGTTCAGGTTTTCGTTTTACGATGTGCAAAATAAAACATCTGTGCTTCGGAGGGGGCATGGATCGATGTCTGAGGGGGACACATCCCCCCCGTCCCCACTCCTATCTGCCCCACTGGGTTTTACTTCCAGTGAAAGACATTCTTACTGCTTCAGCACACCAAGACATTCTGGACAATGCCATGCTTCCAACTTTGTGGACACAGTTTCTATTCCAGCAGGACTGTGTCCCAGAACACAAAGCAATGTCCAGAAAGGCATCGTTGGATGAGTTTCGGTACGGAAGAACTTGACTGGCCACACAGAGTCCTGACCTCAACCCCATCCAGCACCTTTGGGTTGAACTGGAACGGAGATTGTGATCCAGACCTTCTCGTCCAACATCAGTGTCTGACCTCATAAAACACATTCATACAGAATGAATGTGCACAAATTCCCACGGAAACACTCCAGAATATTGTGGAAAGTCTTACAAGAAGAGTGGAAGCTGTTCTAGCAGCAAAGGAGCTGCAACTCCACATTAAAGTCCCTGTTGGTGTAATGGTCAGGTGTCCCAATACTTTTGTCCATGTAGTGTCCATACAAATGCCATCATGTTTTATGCTCACTCGCATGTGCCATGCATTTGCCTGTTTGTGTTTGTATGTTCTTGTATTTAGCCCTTTGCGGGGAGCATTTAAAAAATGAAGACATTTCGATGGTCCTTCAAAGGTAACATGCTCTTTTCACCACAGAAGTCCTTCTTCCAGCACCAGGGTTTCCACATATGAGCATGCACACGCTGCAGGCAGGCTTAAAAGCCATTCTTCTCACCTGTACCCCGCCCCAGTCTGAGCCTGTCCATCATCTCAGGATTCAGCCGTAATGTATTTTTCATGCTGATACTTTGATATGAAGTAAAGGGGCCACTTGTGTGAAATTCTGCCTCTGCATTGAACCCATTCACCAAGTGAAGCAGTGGGCAGCCAGAGACATAGCACCCGGGGAGCAGTGTGTGGGGAGGCTACCTTGCTTGATTGTACCTCAGTGGTGCCACTAGCAGTCCTGGGATTTGAACCCACAACCTTCTGACCACAGGGGCACCTCCCTAACCTCTAGGCCAGCAGCCACCCCATGTGGTTTGGCTGATATTTATACAAAAAATCCTGGATTGTCTCAGAAAAACAGAGAAAGCAGGCTGCCCAGTGCTGGTGACCTCCCATTATAGTCAGACAGAGCAAGAGACCTGCTATTTCCTTTTATCATCATCCGCTGGCATGGATGAGGACTTCTGTGGAAAAAAACACAGACTGGCAGACGGATGGTCCACCGAGTGTTTCAGGAATCCTCCCCTTTTTCCCCTTTCTGCGTCTGTGTGAGCGTGGAGGAAGGAAGTAAAAGACGTCTGTTCAATCACACACTGATGCGGCTGCTGACCCTCTGGGTCAGGGTGCAAAGCGTCACACTGGGAAAAGTTTTACCCCCTGCCCTCTCCATGGGGTGTCTGGGTTCACTGGACAATGGAAGGCTGCTATAAAAACACTGATTTTGGTTAAGTTTAGTTTTATGTGTCGCTGTTTACTTCATTACATATTTTACTGAGATTATAAATATGTTTCAAAGAAAAATCCTAAAGTACTGCTACCAATAATCTAAGATAGGTCATGAAAAAAAAAACATTTGGGTATTTAGATATAATGCAAATATTAGTTCATATAAGGTAAAGGAAAAAAACAGTAGCTTGCAGATTAAAAAAACAAATTCAAATGCTGCCCCCTGGTGGGAGGGAGTGCACATGCTGTGTTCTGAGTAGGTGCAAAGATGTGAATGTTATAAATTGATCTATTGATGTATTATAATGTATTAGGAGACACTACTGTCTCTGTACACCAGCAGATTCCAAATAAAGTGTAACTTTTAATGCACAATCGCTTTAACATGCTGATAAAGACAAGCAGCCCATGCGAGGTACGACACTTTTCATATTCAGTGTCTAATATGTGAAACTCAGCAGAAGCTGTACGCTAAAATGTGCACAAAGACATCAAAGCGATTATATGATCATATTAGGCTGATGACTGTGAATGCGTTTTTGTTCATTTTCACCTAGAAAGCCATCCAAAGCCGCTTGAGCGTTTGTGTAAAACGCCTAAATGTGAAATTAGTGAACTTAAGTCACCTTGCTAAATATGGGACGCCATGAAATCTTGATAAGTAAACATTTAATGATTTTATGAGGACTTGCACGCATGCAATCATTCATCCACTTTCTACAAAAGACATGAAAGATTCATGGCTATAATTTCAGGCTCTGAATTATGAAAGGTTGCTGAGAGGCTCAGACAAGAGTGTGAGGCTGATAATGACTGAGAGGGAGAGAAAGACAGAGAGCCAGGAGTGTCTGTGATAGGACCCCCCCCCCTTCCCACCACCTCACCACACATTCCACTGGCGTTAGGACCCCTCCCTCTGCAGACATGAAACGGAAACATTAGGGCCACTTGCTGAGAGCACCATCGATGCTTTGACTGGCACTTTTAAGAGGAAGGTTGTGGAGGGGTTCAATTTGCAGCACAGGATTTCTCACGCACCTCATAAACCTTACCCAGAGGTCACCTGGGCAAGGGTGGGCCGCTGCTGCATGAGGGAGTGCAGGGCTGCCCAACAAATCATTTTGTTTTCGTTATCATGATACTGGCCTTTGCCATCCTGACACCCCCCCCCCCCACAGCATCAGCCAAGTAGGTGTTGATGAAGCAATAAAGATAAAAACAAAAGAGGATGGCTAGTCTCTGTGCTACAGATAATCATTCTACAAGCTTCAAAAGTATTAGGACAGGCCTGTTTTTCAAGGTTTGGACTCACACTTCCAGTGAATATTAATGCTTCAGCATACCAAGACATTCTGGACCAGCGTAAGCTGTTATAGCTGCAAAGTGGAGACCAGCTCTATAAAAATGTCTATGTATTTGAATGCAATCAGTAAAAGACCCTGTCAGTGTAATGGTGAGGCGTCCCAATACATTTGTGTATATAGTGCACTTCATTAGATCAACCTCACTAGACACTGAAGTGAAATCTAGAACCAAAACTGTGTTGCTCTCAGTGGCTCTCAATGGTACTTTTTACAAACAAAGCAAATCTTGATATATTAGTGCTCTTGTTTGTATGCATTTATTCTAGTGTTAGCTTGTATATGCTGGCAGAAAGTCCCTCAGTGTTCAGATAAATGGGATTAAACACTTTTGAACAGTTTGCACAGTTTTGTATGCTTCCTGCTACACAAAAATAAACTAAACTCAAAGTAAAAGACAAGCAACAACCTAAAAAAGGCCAAAGAAAGGGAGAAATAAAAAGAAAAATGGACAAAATCAGAAAACTAACCCAAGGAAAGGACAAGAGGAACCAAAAGAACAAGGGAGAGCGAGTGATAGAGTGAAAAAAAGTGTAGGACAGACGATGACACAGGGAGTGACATAAAAACTACCTGAACCACAAACGGGAAAAAAGGGGATTGGAAATAATAAACCCATTAAGGAACAAAACTAACCCTTAGAACTCAAAATTAAGTTTGCTGCTCTTTTATTTGGCGCGCCGCCATTCGGCCGCTTTCCGGACCCCCTCCCTCTGCGGGGTTTCCCCACCCACTTGTGGGCGGAGACTCTACAGGGGTTCAAAGATCTTGTGTTTATTTTTTTCTATTTGTTTCTAAGACCTAAAATAAAAGAAATCTGGGCATATTTCTTCTTTATTAGCATTAATGGCAGTTATTATATTACATTTTTTTAATTCACTTTTGTTCTACGCGACACAGGAACACCAAACAAAGCTCAGCATGACGTCTGACACTTCGAGCAGCAACACAAACTGAGAGAACTTCCACATAAGAAGCTGTTCTGCCTCAGGACAACAGATCCATGTCACTCGGGTTCTAAGGGCTAACTAAAGCTTATGGGTAAGAAAAGACGACTAATCTGACAAAAGAACTTACAAACGCAAAACGAGAGGACAAACCCAAAGAGTAGGAAAAAAAACACATGGAAATAAAGAAAGCCTCAAGAAGATCCCAGGTAAGGTTTAGAAGAAGACCTGAAAGTAAGTCATGACTGAGCATCAAATTAAGAGCGCAGGCAGCTTCAGTTGTGAGCCCAACAAGGCGATCAGTGCTGATAGGTGGAGAAACAGGTGGGTGAAAAGAATGAACAGTGAAGAGAGATGGTAGCCAGGGGTACTACCTCCAGCGATGTAACAGGATGTGGTTTAGGACACAGTATGACTTACTGTGAGCTACAAAAATGAACAAAACTGCTTTAGCTGAACTTTTTAGGGTCTATTTCCACAAATCACAGCAGGAAAAGGAAAGCTGGTCTAGAATCAGTCATGAGACAATGACCTGAGTAAGGTACCCTCCCCACACACTGCTCCCCGGGCTGTGAGGTGTGTTCACGTGTAACAGAACTTTCATTCCATCCATTCTGAAATCGGAATATTGTAATGATACATATTGTGTATCATGAAAATGTCAAGTAGTTAAATAGTTAGAACTGAGAACTGAACAATTCACCTACAAAAGTTGGATATGTCAATATTTTGACAGAAAGTCAGTTTTAATTCAATGGTATTGGTGTCTTGGGTGACACATAAAGTAATTTCAGCCCTTTTTTATACATGGTTTTCCCTTTTTAGTTGGCCATAAGTAACTGGACAGCTTACTGCATTGTTATTTTTTCACTGTATCATCAGTTCATATACAGAAAAGAAAAGGTCTGGCATTGATACAGGGTGGCATTTGCATCTGTCTCTCGATATGAGGCTCGAAGAGGAGCTGCAGCCAGAAAAGCAGCCGTTTGTGAGACTGAGAAACTGGAAAAAAAATTCAAGGAAATAGTCAAAACACACCTACATAAGGCAGTACTTGTGCAAAAAGACAAATGCTCCTGCACACTCGCCAAAAAACATAAACAATCGTGCGACTGTGTGTATGCCACACTCCTCTGTACGATATCCAGAACATACACACAGTGCGGACCAGCTGCACGGAAGAGCAACCACAAAATAACAGAAATAAATAAGACGTGAACAGATGGCTGACAGCGGCGAGGATCTTTGTTTTTCTGCATTTGTTTGAGTTGGTCGAGCACGAGAACATCCATCTAACATATACCATATCTGAATAAACCACTCGAGCGGTTTAGTTCTTTAAGAACCAAGAGTTTCTGTGATTAAAGCCTACTGTGATGGACTTCTACCAGATCTGGGATCTGAAGTGAGAGGTTCTTTAAAGACTAAATGCTAAGAAGGATGTTAGGCTACCAGTTATAATAATAATAATAATAATAATAAT
>JBBPCY010072808.1:0-10758 GCA_037974405.1 Brachyalestes nurse
CGGGCCTGCTCCAGAGTGTGACATGACTGGTAGTGGAATGTCACTCTTGCCTGTCTTCAAAACTTGAGAGCCCTGCAAATGTGTGTTCTAAAAGTTAGAATTCATTGAACAGAGTTCATATACCTTTCTGTATTAAAAGGAAAAAATGCAGACGGCATCCTGAAGAGTTAATAAATTAGAATTTGTACATAAAATCGATTGTAACAGTCCATTAAGTTGTGTTTACAATATGTGAGTACATTAAACAAATGTAAAGAAGATGTTATTGTTATAAGTTGTCTGAAATCTGTAAAAACACTAAAAACATATTTTAAATGTGTAAAAGGTGCATTAAGTGTTAGAACAGCTGGACAGTTCATTTGTTTGAAAGGACATTTTAAGGGAAGGTACTATACACATGCCTGTTAAAAATGTATTTCATGCAGCTATAATATTTTCATGTCACTCATGTTCTGGCTATGCTGAAATGGAAAAACTTGATAAAATGTCTTTAATGTTCATGTACAAAGAAAGAAAATACAGAGACCCTGATTGTGAAGCAGCAGCTCCGTGTCTGGAGTTTTCTTAACCTTTTACATCTCCCCTCATCAGGTGGTGAGGGTGCTACACTAACACATTTCAAATCAAAGAGTTGAATGGTTACAACTATCAGTTTAACACCACACCTACCCCCAAAAAGGACAATGGAAGTACAAACACCAATCAACTGGGAGAAACAGTTTTTGACAGGACAAAAGATGATGACAAACCAGCACAGTCAGTAGAGGACTTTATTGACATTATGGAAAAGGAGGTATATCAAAACAAAACTAACAGCTGGGTAGCGCCTTTGCCATTCCGCTCTCCAAGGCCAGAACTTCCAAGTAACAGAGAGCAAGCGCTCAGACGCCTCCAGTCTCTCAAAAAAACACTGGACGGGAACCCTGAAATGAAAAGACAATACATCGAGTTCATTCAAAACATGCTGGACAATGACCACGTGGAAGTTGCTCCACTTTTGGACTCAGACAAAGAACACTGGTACTTACCATACTTCGATGTGTACCACCCACAAAAACCTGACCAGCTGAGAGTAGTTTTCGACTCAAGTGCAGAGTTTGTCTTAAAGAGGTGTTTTGGTCGTTGTCAACAGTCTATACGACCCGCTGGGTTTCGTGTCACCCATCACAATGCAGGGAAAAGCTCTTCTCAATTAATTATCCTCAGAGCAAAAGGATTGGGACGAATCACTTCCTGCATAAAGAGAAGAGGAATGGAGCAAATGGAGAAGCTCACTGAAGGATCTTGAGCAGCTACAGATACCAAGATGCTACCTCCCATTCTCACAGGCCATTGCTGTGAAAAAAGAACTGTGCATATTTTCGGATGCCTCCACCATGGCCATAGGAGCAGTAGCGTACCTGAGAGCTCTCGATGGTGAAGGTCAGTGGCACACAGGCTTCATCATGGGCAAGTCCAAGCTCATACTGTTCCTAGATTGGAGTTATGTGCAGCAGTTTTACCTGTAGAGATGTATGTATCACAGATAGTAAAATCGTTCTTGGTTACATACACAACAACACAAAGAGGTTCTACACTTCCATGGCTAACCGAGTGATTAGAATCAGAAAGACCACACATCCAGCACAGTGGTTCTACATAACCACTAGTGACAATCCAGCAGACACAGCCACTAGACCACATTGGCTTCCACAAACTGGTTTAGTGTTCCTTCGTTTTTTACATGACACAACGTAGAGACATCTCACTGTGATAGTTTCACTTTGATTGACCCTGATACAGATGGAGAGATCAGACCTGATATAAAAAGTTTTGTTACTAAAGCTTTAGTAACACAGCTAGAGCTATGTCGTTTTGAAAGATTGTCTCATTGGATGAGATTGTGTCGCACTATTGCATCACTAAAACATGTAAAACATTCAAGAAAACAAACACAGAAAGTCTGGAAGTGTTTCACCATCACTGCAGATGAAGTGTCTAAAGCAGCCAAGCTTATCATTCACACAGTACAAAGTAAAACGTTCAAGTAGGAGTACAGGTGCATAAAAGAAAATCAGCCACTTCCAAAACAAAGTTGTCTTCAAAGGTTAAACCTGGTTATTGATGAAGATGGTGTAATGGCTGGGAGCCGTTACGAGCTTTTTCCAACAGGGGGCGCTTGTTATTTCTAGGTCATTCCCTGTTTCTCTCTATAAAAGGAGCAGGGGAAGCTAGGCTAGGGATAACAACAGAATCATTACCCTACAAGACCCACGTGTAAACCGGAGTGTTCTTGCATGTAAGTTCTCACTTTAATGTTTATTCTTTTGATTGTATCATTACGGGTTGAAGTTAATGGATTCTCCACCTGCTGTGTGGGGCAGGTGTGTTTTCTTTTTTTCTTTTTCTTTCTTTTGTTTTCCTGGTGTCTCTATTCCATCTGCTCTACCTTTTGTCCTCTTCTCGGGACCTTTGGAGGTGGGTCGGCTGGACATCGGATGGTGGAGGGTTAGGGTTAGGGTTAGACAAAGGCAAAGACAAGGCAGCGTCGCTCCATACCTGTCTCAGGGAGAACCCAGAGAGAGACATTCCAGGGCAAAGAGACAAGGCCATCAGGCCTATAAAACTAACAGTTGGACTATATTTAAGGGTTTCATTACCCAACTGGGTATATATGAACTGTGGGGATATGTTTATATATTTGTGTGGCACAATACATGGTACAAGAAAAGCATTTCCTTGTTGTTGGTTTCTTTCTCTGAACCTCAGATAGATAACAGCCTTGCTAATGTACTAAGGAGAGTTTTGTTACAATGGGCTCCTCAGAATAGGAGGACGCTTGGCACCTGCTAACCTTACAAATGATGAGAAACATCCACTCATTATCCCAAACGCTCATATAGCCGTCCTTCTTATTAGATACCATCATGAGAAGGTAGCACATCAGGGGCGTCACATAACCGAAGGAGCGCTCAGAGGAACTGGATTTTGGATTATTGGCAGTAAACGGCTTGTCTCTTCTGTTATTTACAAGTGTGTTCTCTGTCGAAAGCTTAGAGGACGATTTCAGACCCAAAAGATGGCAGATTTACCTGTTGACAGGTAGTCACCAATGCCACCATTCACCAGTGTAGGACTGGATGTCTTTGGCCCCTGGTCGGTCACCACATGTCGCACCAGAGGAGGAAGTGCAGACAGTAAACGCTGGGCTGTGCTTTTCACCTGCATGTCCACGAGAGCTGTGCACATTGAGCTCATTGAATCATTGTCAACATCCAGTTTCATCAATGCGGTAAGGAGATTTTTCTGCATCTGTGGACCCGTTCAAAAACTCCGCTCTGACAGAGGAACAAATTTTACTGGAGCATGCAAGGGGTTGCAAATTGATCACAAGGACACAGAATTGAACTCTTACCTGCAGGAGAAAGGATGCACGTGGCATTTCAATTCCCCACACTCCTCACACATGGGTGGATTGTGGGAGAGACTTATTGGAGTTGCGAGGTGCATCCTAGATGGTATTCTGTTGAAAGTCGTACATGTCCAACTCATGGTACATTCATGGTAGAAGTAATGGCAATAATGAATGTACCAATCTCAACAGATCCAGACAAACCAAACCTTCTCACTCTATCAATGATCCTCACCCAAAAGGTCAATGCACTATCTGCACCAACAGGAAGCTTTGCATCTCCAGACCTCTGCGCAAAGCAATGGAAGCAAGTAAAGTGTTTGGCAGACTCTTTTTGGAAATAGTGGAAAGGTGAATATCTTTGCAGACTACAACAAAGGAGAAAATGGACTGATGATAAACCGAACATAAAAGTTGGTGGTGATGTGTTATTGAAAGATGCTCTTGCATACAGAAATGACTGGTCCATGGGAAAGGTTGTAAGAACATTTCAGAGTAAGGACAGTAAGGTTAAAAAAGCAGAAGTGAAAACTGTGAAAGATGGAAATGAAAAAGTGTTTTTGAGACCCATCGCTGATATGGTTTTGCTTTTGTCAAGTAATAAAGAGTGTTATAGCTGTACCTGTTCAAAATGTTGTTGCCTTGGATGAGATTTGTCCATATGAAGGATGATAAAATTATAATTGTCCTTTTGTTTAAAAATGGTATGATTGTACATTTAAGTGTGTATGAATGGTTTATCACGTAGCTTGCAGTAAGCGTGTAACAAGCTAGTTTGCAATGTTAGTTAGCTAAAACAATATTTTATATGCTTTCAGTTTTACGATGGTCAAAGAGACGGCATTCTTCAATAAATCAGCAAAAAAAGCAAAAGTCTGGTTAGTGGATCATCGTTATCTTGCTGTCTAGCTGGTGAAAACGAAAGAACTCAGGGCGAGGACAGCACAACATTCGCGAGACATCACGGGACAACTTTTTATTAGCCATTTGGTGCTTTTCTTTTATGAACTGATAATATTTGGGGGGTTATATTGGCTCGATCTGATTATTGGGGGGGGTCATGACCTCCCTAACCCCCCTGGAAATTATGCGCCTGCCGGGCTCAGGAAACAGAGGAAAAGGGTGAATCTGCACTGAAAGAACTAGCCAGCAGCTCAGGCAGTCACAGCAGAAAAACCAGTGGCATACAGACCGGCCAAACTGACCTTCTGCTAGCTGACTTGGGTCGCATTCTAGGTTCCACTCTATCAAGACTGTGTCTCTCCTCTGAGCTAAACAGAAAAGTAGGAAATGTCAAGAAGTTTGTTCTAAAAATTTAATTAATCTCTCTCAAATAACCAGTAAGCTCAGCACCTTAGATCTAAAGCTAAATCTGAGATTGGTGAACATCAGATCGCTCCTTAAACTGTTCTTGTTAATGAAATCATGTCTGATCAGAATCTCAGTGCTTTATATCGTACAGAGATCTAGATTAGACCTGATGAGTTTGTTGCTCTAAATGAGGCCACACCTCCAGGCTACAACTACAGACACAGTGCCTTTCATATAATCAGAAAACAGTTTACTTTCATGTCCTTGGAGTGGGGGGTCAGGGTGGTGTCTCAGGGTCCTTTCGTGTCAATCATACTCCTCGGCTCTGCCCTTTCTAGCTAGGCTGCTACAGCGAGTTATGCTGGGGTCTCAACTTGCACTCTTCACAGTTATAAGTCAAACCCTGTAAAGTTAAGCAGAACTTACTCTGTTCCTTGTTTTTATAGAGGGGAACCACTGCAGATTTGTCTAGCCTGACTGATCACCCAAGGACATCACCTTCCTAGGTCTGTGATCGCCGGCGCCCTGTGCCAAAATGTCCTCGACCTCCCCACATGTTGCCAAGGGCAACTGCTGTTTAAAGCTCTGGCAGAGATTGTTGTTATTATTTCTATTGTTGTGGTCTAAATTTTTTTTAAGCTGATATCACTGGATATGAACACTAAATTGGGAGAGGGTATTTTACATTGCCTCATAGTTCTCTGAATGTGGAGAGCTCTGGAATGACCTGCAGTCCCCAAGAACAGGGGTCTCATTTATAACCGTTGCATACGCACAAAATGGGACCTTAAAGGTGCGTACACCTCTTCCTATCCATACGTTGCGATCTATAAAAACAAACTTGACAGCAGAATGTGCATATATGTGCGCAAACTCTGACCCATGCATGCAAACATTTTGGAAGAAAAAAAATGCGACCACGGGTGAAGAGAGTATGTTAGTACATATAGGCCCATAATAATTCCTTGTGCTATGAATAATACATCATACATTCTGTTTCACATATTCAGTCACATATGTATAATAGTAAAAATATATAATTCACTTCAAATTTTAATTTAATTTCAATGCCTGTTGCGGTAGAGGGATACCTACCCACCGCTCCTGGAGGTAACAAGATAGTCTGTGCATCGGCTATGCTAGACAGGAATACCTAAAAAAATAGAGCACTTGTATGATGATTGTATGACTAAGCAATAACATATTGTTTTTGTATTATAGTATAATCATGGGCTTACGTTCCAAGAACACTCGCAAATAGTGGAAATTTGTTGTGTTGCGGTAACCAAAATGTCTAAAAATGCCTATTTTCATAATGTAAATGCTAAATATTCCTCCAAATATGCTCCCAAAAGTTTAATACATTACCATTAACGAAAATATAAAGGTAAGCCCGTATTCGTACTGTACAGTTTACACAGAACTGTACAGACTGTACTGTAATTCATACATGGGCATTTTCTTTGGTATGTGCTGCTGTTTTCTTTGGTATAAGCAGGTAAATACAATAATAAATTAGTGTAATTTTTAGTAAAAAAAAATACAGTCAAATGTACGGGTAATCACCAATCATTTTTACAGTTCAATAATTTACTGTTCACCGGACGGCACCTCTTATTCAGTCCGCTCCTGCTCTGAGTACAGCAGTATTTAACCCTCTGAGGTCGGCAATCCCTCCTGAGGGACAATCATCTACAGCTCCATGAGTTTTTGTCCTAGAAATATATAACTAACACCACTAGAAACCTCAAATCTTCTAGTTTTGAAATATGTGTTTTAATTAAAATATATCAATGGCGCTTTGTAAATAAAAACTTTTTAAAAAAGAATAAAAAGAACTTTTGAGATTTTCTGTCTCTCAGGCAGCAAGCAGCCTGTTAATGACATGAAAGAAGAGCTTTTTTGTGTTCTCTGGACAGTACAAAAAATATTAATACAATTATATTTTATATGAAAATGTACCTGAATTTACGTTAATATTTAAAATTAGTAAATTAGTAAATTTGTGACCATGTTAAGTGTTAAATAAATTACTATGTTTAAAAAAAATTCTCAAAATTGACTGTATATAAAATTAATTCTAATAAATATATTTTAAAATGTTTCATTTCACAAAATAATACTGTATTAAATATATAAAAGAAAAACTTGATAGTTTATTATAAAAATCAACATTTTTATAGCTTATACATTTAATTAATTTATGATTTATGAAGACTTAAGATTTTATTGTTTAATTTATGATTTTATTGCTTAGCCCTTTTGTGCAGAAGCGTCCTCTAGTGGGCTCGCCGCCGGGCCCAGTTTGAAATGTAAACTTTGCTAGTTAAATATTCCCACTGTAGGATCACCGGAGGTTCTGATCCACCTGAACACAATTATTAGCAAATTTGGATCAGAAATGAATCTTTGTCTTAGCTGAGAGAGAGACCAGGGGATTATTTGCATTTGACTGGAATGCCAGGAATCCACAAGGAGAGCCATTTCACCCCCACCGGAATAAACAAAGAAAGCCATTTCACACCCCTTAGGAAAACAGAAACTTTGAGTAACAGCCGAACGTTGACACCAGTCCTGGCACCTCTGACTCCAGGACTTCCCTGGACTCTCAAAAGGGCCGTGAATTCACCCACCAAATTCCTCCAGATGGCACTTCAAAAGCAAAGATGTGCCACAGAGCACCATCAACCTTTGCTTGACCCGCAGGGGAAAGCATGCCGGACATAAAAGTTTGAACTTTAGGACCCTGCAAGATAACTCTGCTCCCAGCATTTTTATGTGCTAGGTAAATCGTCTACCTGGAAAATGTGTTTTCTTTAATAAGGCCCAGGGAATGAAGTCAAGAGTTGTATTGGGCTTTGAATATCTATGGGTATTTTTCCCATTGGTTTAAGAACATCTCACACACATCCCAAAGGAATTTCTCATTTCTATTCTTATACTAGTTTATACATATTCTTGTATTTTGTTTTTCTTCTCTCTACTTGTTTATACTCTTGTACCACGGATTTCCCCAAATTTATTCCTCATATGATGAGTCTCCGATGTATGAGTTGAAGGTAACCCTGTGAGTCTCTAAGTATCATATGAGTCAATAAGTAAAGTATTACAAGAACCGGTACAAATATCCTTGGCATGTTTAGTATTAAAACGACCAGCAAGTCATAATATCAATATGTCTACCATTGCTTTTAATCCCAGAGGTACCCTCAGGAATATATAGATCTGTATATATCTTTAGCAAGATGAAGGTGAGAGGGGAACCTTCTCAGCACATTAACAAGTCGCAAGCCACAAAACCTACTCCAGAACCAACTCTCTGAGGTGTCAAGGGGTTTTATGGTCTTTGAAGTCCTAAGGGAATTAACACTCACGGCTCCATATGTGAGTATCCTCGGTCTGATCTGGAAATGTGTGATAAACAAAGGGGAGGTCATGATTAAACTATGCCTGACTGATTAGATCCTAACCTTGTCATTCACAGTAACTAGATAGACATGTTTGTTATCAAAATACAGCTCTTGGCTCAGCGGCCACATTATTGCTCATCCCCAGATTGCAACATGGATCCCGTAAAAGTTATGAATTATGCCAAATTCTGAATCACCATAGTGTAGGAACTATTGAAGGGGGGGAGGAAACGGACCCCTAAGCGAAGCCCCTCCTTCACTGACTTCTGATTGGCCACCAGCCAAATGGGGTTGGGCCAAGGGGAGACCGCTGGCTGCAGACAAAAGCCAGGACCCTCTTGCAGAGAGACACTCAGTCCATCCAGACTCCAGCCGCAGAAGAAAACAGCCCTGACCAGCCCTGACCTACACCATCCAGAAGCCTCTCTCCAATCTCTGCTGGTCTCCAGTCCCTTCGAAGCCCAAGGCCAACAGTGTTCCAGCCCAAACATTCGACCAAGGCAACTTCTGTGATTAAGTAAAGCTTCTTCTATTTTGTCCATTCTGGTGCAGGGGTTTTTATCTATGTTTAATGAATCTCTGAGAGGTTGGGCTGTGTCTTCGCTGAGTCAGGGTCTTAGTTAAGCCATTTTTCATAACTTGTAATAAGTCTAAGTCTAACCCCACATTCAAGGTGTGTCTTTGAGGTACCAGCATACTTTATCCAAATTGCCACTAACTTTCTACCATTTTAGTCACGCTGGGTGTTTCACCATTGAGTCATCATATTTTATGCATCTATGAGTTTCTGAAGCTCAGGACTTTGTGGTGATTTGTAATATGTTGTTTTATGGTGCTTAGTCCTCATCTCCAGTACCTTAATGAGGTGTGTTTGTTCCGTACCAAGAAACTTTCATTAACTTGTTGTAAGCTTGTCCCACCACTTCCACAATGGTTGATGTTTAATTTTGCTACCCAGTAACATTCAGTAAACTCAGTCATCGTTTGTCCCACCATTTCATTCATTTATTAGATGTGTTTGTTCGTCTTGTGTAAATAAATGTTTGTCTTAGCGTGATCAGTAAGTCCGTTCTGCTTCTTTAAAAGGAGGTCCCTTCATGGCTGTGAGACTGCTAAAGCTTTACCACCCTTTGAAATAATCACAACTCATCAGACACGCTAATTCCTTTTTGAGTGTCAAGTGAATCTCTGCTAAAAGGCCATTAGTAAGAGTTTTAAAAGGGTTGACCTCTGCACTCCTACAGCACTGCTTCGCGGGTCGCTGGTTCGCATGGGATTTCAGAATAACCCCACTTGATAGAAAACCCATAAGTAATAAGTAATTGGCCAATTAATATGATTATTAATCATCCACTCATTAACAATAATTAATTAATTAGTTAATGACTACAAAGGTGAATCAGCCTACTCAGATTCTGGTGAAGAATAAATCAACTAAGCTAAATCCCCTTACATATTCGGTTGAATATAGTGGTGAATCAGCCATAATCGATTCTGGTGGAGAATAAATAAATTACAAATAAATTGTGGAAATAGCCTGTAAGAAATGCATGAATCATCACTATTCTAAATTGTCTTCTTGTAATCCACCGATCTTGAATCCTATACTGGTCAGAAGTTTAGTTCCCTATTAAGAATAAATGAAGCTCTTCTTTTGGCAACATGGCCCTGTCACCGACGGCTTATGACCTTGCTAAAGCAGACAAATTAAGGAAATCAGTAATAAGGGTTAGTTAACATCAAATTCTTAAGCCTAAGCCAGTAATTCATTCAACCGAAAATTCTTCCTCTGAGCTGATGTGTGTGTGTGTGTGTGCAAAGAAAAGGGGGGTGGGGGGGTGAAGGTCAGTGGGGCAATTCACAGCTGGCTCTCTGTTTTCCAAAAGGGGGGTGTGAAATGGCCCCCCTTTGTTCTCGGTCTGAATAACATGAAATGCGTGATAATCCCGGGGTTTCTCTCTCGGTTCAAACAAAGATTCATTCTAATCCAAATTTGCCAATAACTGTGTTCAGGTGCATCAGAATCTCCTGTGATCCTACACTTGTGTTGGGAGTGCCAAAGCTTGTTACAAAAGTGACGAGTTACTGTAATGCATTGCTTTTTGCTGTAACATGCTAATGTACGGCATTACAGGAAAAGAAATGTTAATATTTTACTCAGTAACGTATAAATGTCAGTAACGCACATTACAATGCATTTTAAACCCCAAATGAAGTGATTTTTTTTCTTTATACAAATTCTCCCAAATCCCCACGAGATCAGCAGAGGAGAAACGTCCGTACAAAATGTTTCACTTCTTGTAATTTTTAAGGGGGACACAAATAATACAGTCACGTAGTACTTATAAAGATATGTCCCCACAATTGCTTCTATCATTATTATTGTAACATGGAGACTGCGTCGTTATGGTCAGTGCCGGCGTCAAGGGGCGGGCATTCGAAGGCATTGCCCCCACTAGCGAATCACCAGGTCCTCGCTACGCACGCAACCCCCAGCTCCCCACATCGTATCAGAGTTCATTTAGTTGACGAAGACTATGGCGAAAAATCTTCCTCACAGACGAAAACCAAATAAAAACTAAATAAAAAGTCAGATATGATGACGAAGACGATGACGAAATTTAACTGACACTTTAGTCAACGAAT
>JBBPCY010072809.1:0-10758 GCA_037974405.1 Brachyalestes nurse
CATACACACACACACACACACACACTCACACACACATACACACACACACATATATATACACACACACACACATACACACACACACACACTCGGGCCGTATGGGAAATGACACATTGCACGTGGGGCTGCAGTTTATCTCCATACGAAGTGCTTTATTTGTCTTGGATATCTCTCTGGAATGGAAGAAACTTCATTTGGAGGTGCTGGAAAAACCTTCTGTCACGATGAAGCCATTTTATCTTTATAAATGCCTCGCTGTGCTCCGGAGAGAGAAACCGCCTCCAGGATATAAACCTCTGCAGGCTTCTTTCTTTATTTCCAAGGACAATTGCTTTTAAATTACTGTTGCAAACTTCATATCAGTTTTTTTCTGTCTGTGTGTGTGTGAGTGTGTGTTTGTGTGTGTGTGTCTGTGGAGGTTGGAGAGGCTCTGAGTCCATAATTTGTTTCTTGGAATTTCTTTTATTCTGCTGAATGAATTTATCGATGAAGAGAAATCTGAGCTGCTTTTTTAAAACCACATTTGCGGCTGATTTACAGGACGCAGTCTGAATCACCTGGTCTCTCGTTCGCTGTGATAACATTAACAAGCCTCACACCTCGCTGTTCCTCATCGCAATCCCAAAGCAAGCAGAGACACGAGCGAATCGCTGGCAGGAGCTCCTCCGGCGCGGAGGCCGAGGTTTAAAAGGCACAGTCAGGAAACAGCTACCAATCCTAACAATAAGGAAATGAGGAAAACACATAAATTATTAGTACAATTAATCATTGTTCACCACGTATGCCTCTTGGATGAACAAAAGTAAAGAAAGTTGTCGCCAATAGAAACAGCCATGAAGAAGTTTGTTGCTCATAAAAACAGGTCAGTGTCCATAGAAACAGCTGTGAAAAAGCTTGTTGTCTATAGAAACAGTCATAAAGATGAATGGTGTCCATACAAACAGCTGTAGAGAAGGCTGGTGTCCGTAGAAACAGTGGTAAAAAAGGTTGTTGCCCATTGAAAAAGCTGTAATGTGGGTTCTCGACCATAGAAACAACCATGGAAACGTAGTTGCCTGTAGAAACAGATGTAAAAAAGGTTGGTGTCCATTGAATCAGCTGTAAAGAAGGTTGGTGTCCGTGGAAACAGTGGTAAAGAAGATGGGTGTGCATAGAAACGGCTGTAAAAAAGGATGGTGTCCATTGAAGCAGCTGTAAAGAAGGTTGGTGTCCTTAGAGACAGCTGTAAAAAGGTTGGTGTCCTTAGAAACAGCTGTAAAGAAGGTTGGTGTCCTTAGAAACAGCTGTAAAGAAGGTTGGTGTCCTTAAAAACAGCTGTAAAGAAGGTTGGTGTCCTTAAAAACAGCTGTAAAGAAGGTTGGTGTCCTTAGAGACAGCTGTAAAGAAGGTTGGTGTCCTTAGAGACAGCTGTAAAGAAGGTTGTTACCCACAGAAACAGCCAGAAGAGAGTAATTGATAAGACACGTGTTCCTCGTCATTTTATTATTATTAGCATTAGCTTTACTTTCCCAAGAAAACTTTACATGAACTGACCACGCTTAACAGCCTCGTCTTCTGTCAGACCAACAACAGAGAGAGCTTTAACGCTCAGCACAGGCAGCAGCAATGACCGTCAAGTGCGGGATTTCTCTTCATTTATTCCAAACAAATTGCTTGCATGTGTTCTGGACACCTTTGCCCTCGGAGCTGAGCGACTGGCTCTGTAGTTTTCGAGGAGGACACTCGTCAGTCTGACACATTATCGTGCCATTGCGGTGACAGCGGAGATGCCTTCATCGCTCAGCGGCACCTCGCTTCAGATCACCAAGATCGGTTCCAGACGTTTCCCGAGCACGCCGCCCCGTGATTGGCAGAGAGAACCGTAAACGCTGAATTAAAATCCACTCAGAACAACATGATGGATCACTCACACTAAAGCAGCAATTTCCAAATCGCCCAGGGGTGTCTGCGCCTGAGCGGGGCTCCATTATAGGGGCTGAATGTACAAAAAAGGTATTATTTTTAATTAGCAAATTCATTAAAAAGTCCTTATTCAGACTCTTTTTTTGGGATCCAGGCCCATTTTTACACACAGGCAGTCAATTTTACCTACTTTTATCGTCACTGTAGGAATTAAATCTTTGTTTTTTTTTTCCTCTTTACATAATTTGAAAACAATTTAATGATGAACAAACTAAAAGAAGTGAGCCAAAAAAAAAGACTAAAAAAATATTTTATACAACCTATAATGCAAGTTTTGTGAGATCAGGAATGCCAGGATAAATGTGTATTGTAAGGGTGATGTTCGCGGCAGGCTGTGGGTAAACGTAGGAATATAGGAAAATGAATTTTATTTCGTAAAAAAAAACATGTTGAAAAAATACAATGTTGAAATAAAAATAAGAAATGGGTAGGCGGGCAGGGCTTTGGTGGCTTGTTGCATATAAAGACTCTGTGATTGTGTTTTTTGCCCTGTTCTATCAGAATCCTGTCCCTGTTCTTAAGTTTATGAGGTTGTATTTTGGTCACAGCTCACAGGGGGTGCCCACAGTGCCCACTAGTGGCTTTATTATTTACTGCAGCCCTGAGAAGCCGGTAGCCAGTTAGCTGGATGTCTGGTACCTTTTTTGCTCGTTCGTTATTCTAACGAAGCGTTCCTTTAACGAGCAGAAGAGCCGAGGGTAGAAGGAAACTTCAAACGAATCAGTCTGGGCCTCAGAGTCAGACCTTCTCTGCAGATATTTTTCCCATAAGGCCGCTCTGCCTCTAGACCCGTCTCTGGGACCTGTTAGGACGTTAGGAAGTTTCCGCAGGCAGCAGACGGGAGGACAGGCCGAGTGTTCTAACCATTTCTGTGTCCACTGGAATTGTAAATGTCAGTGAGGAAGTGTATAAAATGCAGCGGGGGACGGCTGATTTATTACCGTGTCAGGAGGTAAAGAGTGAATCAGAGGGTCATCAGCATGATCGAACACACCTGTCGGTTCACAGGAAAGGCCTTCGTCCATAAAATCCTCACAAATATGCCAAACATTTAGGCCTGTGTGTACAGAGGGGCGAACTCTGAGACCAAACCGAAACTCTGGGTCTGTTTTTTGGGGTAAAAAAAGAGCGGGAGGTTTCAGAAGTAGTGAAATGTCTGAAGCAGAGAAAAGCTGTGGTCGGTATAAATGGAGAAGATCTTCCAGACTCTCAGTAGTTGTTTAAGCTAAAGTGAGTCCGTGACACTAACCAAATCCGTGACAAGACCTTCAGACAGAAAGATCAATGTGTGAGTCTCCTCCCTTTCACTGAAGTGTGTGTTCGTTCATTCTTGAGAGAGAGAGAGAGAGACAGAGAAAGACAGATAGAGAGAGAGAGACAGTGAGAGACAGAGAGACAGACAGAGAAAGAGAGACAGAGACAGACAGACAGACAGAGAGAGATGGGGAGAGATAGAGAGGGGGAAGAGAGAGATAAATAGATATGCTTAGCAAAAAGTAGTATACTTGAGTTCATTGCTTAAGTATAGCAAGTACACAGACTATGTACTTGTAGTGTACTAGAAAGTATACTAATTTAATACTTTTTCGGACAACTGGAACATTTTCAAGTTTATAAAAGTATACTTTAAGCAGTGGCAGCTCCTGGTTAATATTTTTGGTAAAACCCTTCATTCCTAGCGTGCGCCAAAACAAACTCAGCACCTCGCTGAACCCTGGACAGCTTGATTTTCTTGGCCTAAGTACTTACTTCACCTCCATGTTCTGTTTTGCTGCCTCACATTCTGATATATCTTCTCTCTCCTGCTCCTCCCTCAATCTCTTCATAGTTAGTGTTAAATCACTACAAAATATAAAAAATATT
Source organism: Brachyalestes nurse (assembly GCA_037974405.1). Classification (NCBI taxonomy): domain Eukaryota; kingdom Metazoa; phylum Chordata; class Actinopteri; order Characiformes; family Alestidae; genus Brachyalestes; species Brachyalestes nurse. Next base: position 3,826 of record JBBPCY010072809.1, read on the forward strand.
TTATTGTACATATCTTACAAACACGTAATAGTAATGTTTATTTCAACAGTACATAATTAACAATATTTCTAAATCCCAAGAAGAGGTTACATATCTAACCTCTTTCTCACCTTATAAATTAATTCTACACTCCTGGTTTTCTTGTTGAAGTTGTTACTCTGTCATACCATACCACTGTTTTCACCAGTGCTCAGCTTTGCTGGGTAGTGGTGGGGATCGCTAGCAAGCTAATGCCCTTCTTTCTGTGCACTCGTAGGCAAATAATAAAATATAAAATAAAAAGAAATATTAATAAATACTAGTAAATAATGTTGCGCGTTTTGTTATATGTGAAGCTTCAGTCTCACACTCAAGGTCAGTGCTCAGTACAGAAAATAGAACGAAGTGAAAACAAAGGTGGTGATTGGCCAGTGTTATGTTAGTCATTTTGAAGCAGAGAACTACCCTATCACAGTAGGCAGTCACTTGTTTCTTATTTACCATAAGAGTCCTTGAAAATCCACGAGCTGTTTCACTGTGGTTGGGTGTGGCATTGTTTCATGTTTTTGACCACAGCCATATACAACTGTAACACTATTGAGGAGCTGAAATTAGGAGAGCAACCTTATTTGTATGAGCATTTTTTTGTTTCACACCAATAAAAAAGTGATAGTTATGAAGTTTTTTTTTGTATTTTTCTTGGTGAAACATTGTTATATGATAACTAAACTGCAAAACAATTTCTTTTGCATCCATTATTTGTGTGATGTCACAAAAACAACACAGTACCATATCTGCCTATTCAGTTTACAGAGTAGCAATTCACATAAAGTGTGTTTGTCTTGGACTTCTTCTTCAATTAGGGAGAATACGAGTCAACTAGTTAGAACAGAGACACGGTAGCAACATACTGTTTTGTTCTAAGGGGACATAAACGAACATAAATGTTATAAGTGGACACAAGTTCAAATGCAAGGAAAATCTTGGACATCAGCCCTTTATTTTCCATTTTTAGTAGCTAGAGAATTTGGATGTGTTAAGTGTTGTATCCATGGTTATGCAATGGTGTTCATGCCTATTGTGCAATAGAGTCCATATCCATGACAAGCCTGGTGGCTTTGTCATTGTATTTATATGACAGTTAGCAAGTTAGACCTGCTTCCCAAAATCCCTATACTGTCATGTCGTGCAAGCAAGGAAGACGCAACTGTGGGAGAGAACTTTAATAAACTTAAGCAAAGGAGCTCCAGGAACTCCAAATGAAACAAGTCCTTCACCACACTGGTACAGGTTCCAAATCCAAGTCCATCCACTCCAAGTAGGACTAGGGCTTGAGGGGCACGCTCGGCAGCTGTCCAAGTCACTCTAGACACTATTAGGCTCACGCGCAATGGTGGCCAGTAAGGGTAGTTCACTTCATGTGGGACCACTTGAGGTGAGAGCCTTCTCACCTACACAGAGAGAGCAGACTCTCACTGTCTACTGTGAATGCCTCAGGGAAGCCTTAGCTTAGCAGTGTATCCTCCAGACTGCAGTCCCCATTCCAACTGCCACTTGAAGCACAGTCAGCAGGTGTCAGGCAGAGATGGATAGAGAGACACAAGTCCGTGCTTCCCCTAGTTCTGCACAGGCTGTAATAAAACTCACACATGCACAAACCAGGACAGGAGCTGGGTATCCGCACGCCCTCTCTCAAGACTGGCTGGCATTTAAGCTGCGTCATGAAGAGGGGCTAGGCGTGCACAACCAATCACAACACAGAAGGTATCAAACTGAACAAGGGAACGCTTAACCACAACACCAGACGGTCGAATAAAAGCTTTATTTCATCAAACCCTCTGTTTTCTCAAAATAGATAAAAAGTCTGACTTGGTCTGGCTGCAAACTCAGCAAACTCAATATACTAAGCATATAGCCAGAGAGAATTGCTCTTTATGGATACATTAGACTGCAGCATCTTAGAAAATATGAGGTTTGTGAGTGTAAGAGTGTAAGATTCTACAGCTTGAATGTTTCAACTGTTTGCTCTTGGACAGAGCCCACATTTCTGCTCAGATGGTAAAACACTATATTCTGTTTGCATGCAGGCCCACTTATATTCAGGTTTGTCCCTATTTTCCTCAACTTTCACTTCACCAAAGATGTAAACACTAGCCACTGGGATATATGGTTTTTCCCATTGGACTTTCCACTGGCCTTCGCTAGACTTTAAGTGGACAACCAGATTTTTCTCACTTTTGAGGAAACTTTCACATGGTATGTAAAATTTATGTTAAGTTTGAAAACGAACTATTCACTTTTCATTCCATATGGTCCATGTATAATACTGTAAGATAAACCACAAACATCCTATTTTTAATTAGTGTTTTTGTGATGTCACAAAAAAATGAAGGATCCATGTTGAAGGATTTCGGTCTGAACAACAACCCATTTGAGAGTACAATGAAAAATGTAGAATATGGGCCCTTTATTATGAATGGTTATATGACATACAGTACAAGATAATGTATATGAAGTGTAATATGAAGTGGGATAATTAGTGATCATACTCAGTCATGGATAGTCTACTTGGAGATGTCATGTCGTTTCCCCTATTCTCCATGTAGAAGGCACACAGACCTGCTTCCATTTCTTTGACTTTGGTTTATTTCAAAACTGTAAACAAAAGAGGCTCGAGGGCCGATGTGTTTTCCAAAAGACTTAAACAGAGCATAGACAAAACAACAGTAACGGTGACGGTGAACCCACAACATTAACTGAAACAAGACCCCTTAAATACAAAAGAACCAATGAACAAATACAATCACTTAACTAACAGAAAACACGTGTATATAAACACAACACAAATCTCTTACCAAAAGTGCAAAACCTAAAACAAAATACAGCGACCCCTGTTGGGCGCCAAGGGGTACGTAACAGTACCCCCCCTCCTACACGCGCACCACCCAAGGCGGAGGAGGGGAGGCGGAGGCAAAGGGAGGCGTCCCTCGAGCTCCACCCGGCCTTTCCCCACACAAACCCAACGGCCCGGGTGGACCTCTAGGGACTCTCCCTCTGCGAACCCATCCCTGAAGTGTCCCTGGGGACGTAGCCCCATCACCGGAGCCCACAAACGTCCCTTGGGGTGTAGCTCCTTCATTGGAGCTCTGTGATGGCCGTCCCATAACCCGGCCTCCTCCCGGAAGTCCCTCCGCCGGGAGCTGAGCTACCGTTCAGGGGCCGGAGCCCCGTCTGTGGTGCGCGGGGCCGGAGCCCCATCTCTGGTGCGTAGGGCCGGAGCCCCGTCTCTGGTGCGCGGGGCCGGAGCCCCGTCTCTGGAGTAAGGTGCGCAGGGCCGGAACCAAAAGTGCAAAACCAAAAACAAAATACAGCAACCCCTGTTGGCCGCCAAGGGGGACGTAACAGGAGGACATTTTGTCTTGTATTCATAATGATTTTATTGGTTTCTTAGCAATTTTCTCCCTTCCCCAACTTCCTTCTTCCACTACACAAACAGTGCATAAGACAATGGCACTAGATTGAGGACGAGATGCTGCAAAGAATAGGCAATCAGCGAGCATTCAGAGGCTATGGTGGCCCTGCAGTGGTGGACTGAGCAAACACAGCAAACATATGAAAAGAAAATATGAAGACGTGACTGACGTAAAGGGCAATTTTGCAGAGGTAATAAATGCAAGGGCTGAATTAGCCTTTTCACAAAGGGCCTGAGCGCATGATTGGACTGGGAAAAAGACTTCTGCCATTGAACAAAGTGCCTTAAAAGAAACAAGGAATATTAATTTGTTCGACATGTGCACCTCTCAGACTAGCTGCTGAGAACAGCTAGCATTCAGACTTTGCATTCAAGGCAAACAGACTGCATAAAACAGTCTCAATATATTTCTACAAGCTCAATCTCTTTCTTGTCTAGCAGTTTATCACTGAAAGCTCCATATCATGGTAAAAACAGATGTTCCTTGACACGGAGCTTTATATAGTATGTAAACTAAGGTTACAGAGTCTGAATCAGCCAAGATCAGAATCAGCAGATTTAGTATATTTAAATGGGACAATCTGTGTTGCAATATTATGATGTAAATAATGTAATCCATGCAAGTACACTGGCACTGTGTTATAATGCTGTTGCTACTAGCAGCATAATTATGATTATGGTGTTTTTTTCATTAATGTAATTTAAAGGCTCCTGATTTTATATTTATGAATTTAGAATACCAGTGTGTGATGCCACAAAAACTAACACTGAACGTAAACCACTGAGCCAAACCGCTGACAGGTGAAGTGAATAACATTGACTATCTTGTTAAACCTGTCAAGTGTTGGGATATTGGACAGCAAGTGAACAGACAGTTTATATGAAGTTGATGATACAAAATTCTTGTGGGGTGTCTCCAGTATTCAGTGGTTGGTACTCCCCAAAAGTGGTCCTAGGAGGGATGGCTGGTGACCTGACATCGTGGTTATGTGCGCCCAGGTCTCAATGATGTTTTACTGCCCACGGGCATATGAGCATCAATACTGAACTATGGAGAAATGGAAGAAGCTGGCTTGGATGTGATGAATCATGTTTCATGTGGACGGCGGTGTCCGTGTGGGTCACTTACCTGGAAAAGAGGTCATTTTTATTTTAAAAGGTGAACAGAAAGTTTGTTAATTTGTTAATCTCCTAATTCAATACATATGTAATTTAGTAATACAACAAAATGTATGTGCGGTGGGCACCAAAGTGCCTACATGTTCACAGAAGCATGTACTTATTGGATATATGTTCTTTTGAAAAAAATCTGAAATAAATTAATCGATCCATAATCTATCCATAAATGCATTTTTTTCTTAGTAACTGATGCAAGGTTGGACAGACTTTACAGAATTTTGGCAATAATGTCTTTCAGTTTAAATAGAAATTGTATGAAGAATTGTACAAAAAAATCATTTTTGTCCAAATGAGCACATTTAGAGCGCCTAATGTAATGCCAAATGTGCATGGAAGGTCGGTTAATACAGTACTGGTTTGCATAATGTCACTTTTTCATTTTGTCATCTTGTGATTTTGCAATTGAAAAATTCACATTTTAACTGCACATGGAGGGTGTTGACATAATTGCATGGTTCGTATGGGGTGACATGATTGGTGGCAAAGCACAGGCATTATTCACCTCCATTCTGCTCAATTAAATCTGATATAAATCAGATTTTATATAAACTATAAATCAGTTCCAGAACACTGACTTTTAAGACAAGCTGTATCAAAGCTCTGGTACTAAAATCAGCAGAAAGATGAACTCAAAGAGCCCAAAGGCATAAGGTGTTGCCTTACAAGAAAGACATTGGGAGCTTAATGAAAAATGAACATGAGAACGTTAATACTTTGTTAAAACATAGTGTGGCCAAATGGCCTTGGAGAGGGGAGGGAGTATTGTGGATATAAAAGCTAAGTTACTAGTGGGTGTTGTGAGAAACTGCAGTGAGCTTTGAGAATTAAAGCAGCTCTAAACTGAAAAATCATCACACACACACACACACACAGACGTCGCAATGTTTGTTCGAATCTCTTGAGAAACTCTTGTAAACAAAGTTAGAATCACATTTGAATAACAGATGGTACTGCCACAAGGTGCTGTTCTTTTATCAGTTCTTCATATCCTCACACACTCATGCTTCATCAAGTTATGCCCATACTCACACACACACACACAGGCATACACGCTCAGACACACTAGATTTGAAGAGGAACATTAAAGATGCAGTGGCTCACACTGTGCCAGCACATGCATGCTAACACACTTTGGTCTAGAACAAAATGACTTATTTTTAATCAATTTTGCCTTCCTACACACACACACACACACACACACACCCCAACTCAGCAGGAATATTATTATACTATTAGCAAGAGCTGCACTTACAAAAAATATGCATGTCTTCATATTAAAAAAAAAAAACTTCACAGTTTGAACAAAAACTCTCTCTCTTTCTCCCTCATCGCCCTTTCTCCCTCGCTCTCTCTTTCTCTCTCAAATTCAAATTCTATTTGCTTTACTGGCACAAACTGTAATCAGCAACTCTTGCCATGGAATATTTAATATTAATAGTGGTAATACTGAAGAAGAAAGAAAATATACATATATACAGTGGGTAAAATAAGTATTGCACACTTACAAATTTAGATATATTTCTAAAGGTGCTATTGACATGAAATTCTCACCAGTTGTCGGTAACAACCCATCCAATTAAAACATGCAAAACAAACCACAGATGTCCATAAATAAAGTTATATGTAGTAACATTAAGTGACACAGGGGAAAAGTATTGAGTACATGAAGAAAGAAAAGTGCAAAAAGGCATGGAAACCAGCTGAAATTGTCATGTTCCAGGGATGAGATGGAGAGGAGACACACTTGCAAACACCAGTGGACTGTATTTACCACAACGTGATCTTCAAGGGACAAGTGAAGGGTAATGTATGACCAGCAAGAGCTAACACACAAGAAGAGACATATGTACTGGTTCAGAACATGGAACACCTGGGAAAGAGGCTGGGTCATGAACCAGACACAGGTGAATCCACTGATCGTGGGCTGGGCTAAAGATGAGCTGAGAATCAAAACAAGAGTCACATGGCACAGAGAAAACAAAGCAGAAACTGGCAAAATAAGACAGACTGTGACAGGACCGAACAAAACACATGAAGCAACATTAAAGAGATTTATATAGACAACTTCAAATAAACAGCTTCAGAGACCACTAGACAGATTTAGATTCAGATAAATGAATTCAGGTGTAATTACACTGCAAAAACTGATCTAACCAAGACTTGATATCTTATTTTTAGCCTAAAATCATCTTTATCTTATTTTGAGAATAATATACTATATAAGCACAGATTTGTAAGATTATTAAGATTGTTTTAGGATATTTTTTCCTATTTCAAGAAATCTCAGACTAGAAACCAGTGAA
>JBBPCY010072810.1:0-10758 GCA_037974405.1 Brachyalestes nurse
GCCCCCCTCACAGCCACAGCATCCAGGCCCTGATCACAGCCCCAGCATCCAGCCCCCTGACCACAGCCCCAGCATCCAGCCCCCTGAGGCACTGGTAGTCCTGGCCTGGTCCTGCTAATCACAGAAATGTATTTGCCCAGATGCGCTGTGTGTGTAGCTCTAATATTCACACAGTCATAGCACAGAATAGAACATGATGTGATCCAATACATAATCATTTTAATTTAATCTACATAATATTTTAATCTACATAATACACTCTATCCCTTTCACCTACTTGATATATCCCATATTAATAGGATGTCACATGACATATTTAGATTCTTACAAGTACATGATGCATGTATAAATCTGTATGTCTTCATCTTGAACAGCATGCAAACAGGCCTACCAGATTAAATACTAAATTACAGTGGAATCAAATAATGATGTTTTGATTTCTAACAGGTTGGATGAATTTTGTGAAAAAAAACATTACTTTCTAGAAGTTCTTGATGTCTCACTGAACATTTATACAAGTGGCAGCTTCATTCTGTCAGATACTGTACAGGGTAAGCTCCATGCCAGGACTCTACTTAAGGAGAATTAACCATTAATCCATCCATTCTTTCAATCATCTTCCGAACTCCTTATCCTTCATCCAGGATCTCTGGGTGTGGAAGAGGGGGTCCCCAACTGAGCATCTCCAATTTGCCAAACATGCCTGTCTTTGGACTGTGGGAGGAAACCGGAGTGCAGGTCAAACATCTGTTAATATTTCTGTTACAAGATTCAGGGCATAGTATGTCTTTACCAAGCTTCAGATATCTGTGGTTAGAATGGTCAAAATGTTCATGTGCAGTGATGTTAGCCTCGTGTTACTGCTAGAATCCCATGGTGGTGCAGGCAGAAATTAAAACTGTCATAAAAGTGTCCTTTTTTCCTCATTTTTCCTCAACACCACATACTCATTGCACTCATACAGGTGAACAATGCAACTCACTACTTCATTCATCACTAGAAAAGAATAGGAGCACTGCTCTGATCATCTCTGACTTTGTACCATGTTCAGCACAGCAGTGAGAACAGCATGGTAGAGAGTACTGCCCTGGTAACTGCTGGGCTGGGAATAGTCCCTCAGCCTCAAACAGTTTTCTTGTGGCCAGAAGCTGAGTGATACAAATTTTGTTACAGTCTTTATCTACGGACTACTATGGTAAGTGTGTGTAGTAAAGAGGCCTATAAGTGTGAACAGCATCTCAAATCTCCAGTAGTACCCACACAATAAAATGTCCTGTCTGTGCCTGTGCTGGTCCACCATTCAAGTCACATCTTCTCAGTGATGGTCTTTATAGGTGGTCTTTAGCCACCGATGGATCAGGTACAGATCGGAGGATGTGCTGTAATCAGTGACTGTAAAACTACAGAGTGTACCTGTTTCTGCTTAAACAGAGCACAAGTGTTTTTTATAGGGAGTTTCTGTTACTTTACATCTTCTGTATGTTAATGTGAAAGTTCATTCCGAATCACATTGAAGCATTAAAAAAGGGAATAATGAAAGAGTGATGAAACATGGATGTGTCATCGTGGTGTTGTGTAAAATGTGGTTCGCTAATACATGATGGGAGGCGGGTGGAAAAGAGGGGACTGGGTCATCCACCATCTGGAAGATCTGCAGGAGAATCAGGACATAAACAAGTCCTCCTTTCTCCTTGTGATAGATTACAGATTATGAAAATCCGGACGTCCTCAGGACATATATGATCCTAATAAGGAGTCTAAAGGATGCATGCGAGTAAAACCTCTGAACCATTGGGAGCATAAGTTGTTTTCAATATTCTGCTCATTATAGAATATCAGTGTGTGCCTGTTTCAGCCATGCCTGTCACATATAGGAAGATGAACAATGCACAATGAACATACGTGATTTTATTTCTCTTGGTCCATCTTGAGGACCTCATCAGTGCTATATATATATATATAAATTCAGACATTTCATCAGAATGTTGAATGCTTCTTCTATGAAGCTGTTAACATTATGATTACAGAAGGACTGAGACTAAAGCAAGGGTAGATGAATGAACAGAACGTTTCAAAGTTTCAAACATTTCCTCAGCTTTAAAATCTTGCGTGGTCCCAGTGTTAATTATTTTCCTTCATTTCCTTTGGTTAAAGCAGCAGCGGAGATAATGAACTTCGGTTGATTATAGATGATTACATCATGTTTAACATGGCTTGCTAATTTCCATCTGCTGTTAAACTTCTAACACACTCGAGCTTTTCACTTCCAGTCTATTTCCCACCCAAGCCAGCTGTAATTACCATCCAATTAGGACATCTTCAGCAGTCAAAAACACTCTTTTACATCCTGTGTCTGTACGGGAGAGTGTGAATCGACCGTTGTGATAGCAATCATAGGGCCGAGTGCCCCTGTTCCTGCATGTGTATTGCACTGACAAGCCACACGAGGTGAAAGCGGGTCTATAGAGAGAAACACAGGAGATAAAATCTATCTCCTTTAATGTCCTTATTTCAACTAAGGGGCAATTCAGGCTAAGTGCCTTACCAGAGCTTGCTTTTCATGATTTAATCATGATTAACCTGTTGGTGGAGAGGGAAACAAAAAAGATCACATTCATGATGAATCAGAGGTGGAAAACAAGTGCATTTCGCTGTTGTTTGTGTTTAAGACTGACCGATATACAGTATCACCACACTATGACACTGATTCTGTCAGTAAAAGATGTATTGATAGTTAATCTGCACTATAATGCAACATAGTGTTATATTTCACAAAATAGCACCAACTAACATTTTCCGATTCCATCCTTAACCAGCATGATGCTGGAGCCAGCCCCAGCACTCATAGGGTGAGGTTTATAGATTGCTGTCGCTGTAATTTACTGTAAAAGTGAAGCACAACAGAAGAAAACAGTATATGTGAAACAGTAGCAGTCCTCAGGAAGCATGTGTTCACTAAATTTAATTAATGCAAACAGAAATGTCCTCGAATAACATGATGAAAATGGATTTTACCAATATTTCTATACCACAAATTTCCAAATTAAGCCACCAAACACAGGAATAAGTGCTTCAGTCATGCAAGAAATAAATCAATAATATGATTTTAGCAATTTGAATGCCCCCCTTCCGTCAGAGAGTTAAGAAGAAAATCTTAATTCCAAAAAAGAATGTTTTGTTCGGATATATTTTTTATTTACCACATCCTGCATGTACCTTAGCATGAAGAAAAAGATTCAGACTAAGAACTTAAAAAAGAAATCTCAAAACAATCTTAAAACATTTGGAGCAAAAACTTTCAGGCAGCGTTTAGAGCCATTAACTGATAAATCCCCTTAAACCCTGAATTCCTCTCACCGCCACTGTGAACAATTCTGGCTCAGTACATTTCTCTACAACAGAGCATTTCTCATCAAACCCGTCACAGTGTCTCATTTACACCTTTTTGCAGAAATTTTGAGAAATCAAATTAAATATTTCCTATTAAAACCTGATGTGATTTTTTTTACACAGTAATACAAAACACAGCACACAGAGAGCTTTGATTTTCACATGATGATACACTTTATCGTGGACATGCATGTGTAAGGAGTCATTAGATAAGAACAGGCTGCTTGCAGGGCTTGCATGTGTTTATGAAGAGTGAAACATAAAAAAAGAAAAAATTAAACCATGGTCTTGATTCTGTAATGCAATGTACTTCTGGCATCATCTCTAGTTACTGGCCATTACAGGGTCACCCATTCCACCGTCCACTGGAAGCCCCAGTGCCTTCCCTAACAATGCATTCTGTTCTCAATTAAACACTGTATTCAGAGATCAATATGCATGAGAACACACTATTTCAGGACGATCCTAAGCAGCAGGCTGAGTGTTTGGCAGGGACGCACGTAGGAAGTCAGAGCCGTACACAGAGTCTCTCCCCCTGGACACGGCGGGAAGGACACAGGGCGTTCCGTGCTGCGGCCAGGGGCCGAGAGAAAAGAGGGAGGCCTTGAACACAGGGGTCTGGTGTAAACCACACCTCGGAGCTTAGCTGAGATACATCAGCACACACACACACACACACCCACACACACACACACACACACACACACACCTGCTGCCACAGATAACCCATAACACTGCAGTATATATAAAGGTCATCTGTAAAGAGTCTTTGCAGGACTGCGAATAATCATGAGGATTAGACATCAGCTTCTGCTGGCAGTTCGTACAGCCTCGTTCACTCTCAAACACAGGATATCATTACGATATTTTTATTGAAAGATGTTTCACACATGCAGCCCTGATGCAGGACATCAACTCCTTCATTTATGATTCATGTGTGGTTTGTGAGGTTCTGGTGACTGTGGACCAGTGTTGGGAGTAACGCGTTACAAAAGTAACGAATTACTGTAATGCATTGCTTTTTACTGTAACACGGTAATGTAAGGCATTACAGAAAAAAATTGGCAATATTTTACTGGGTACAAATGCGGTACAATGCATTTTAACCCGGAATGAAGTGATGTTTTTTTTCTTTCTTCATACAAATTTGCCAAAATCACCACAAGATCATCAGAGGAGAAACGTCCGTGCAGTATGTTTCACTTCTTGTAGTCAGACAGAGCAGAGAGATGAGTGAAACTGTAACTGATCTGTCAGATAGTACTGTTTTTAACCATAAGCCTAGCTCAGTCAGATACCACATCACCTTCCACTGGCTGTGTAATGAGCTAATTGAGCGTCATGAGCTACATTTAGACTGCCTAATTTATATTTTTCAGTTATTTTGGTGAGAGTAAAAGTAATGCAATAGTAGTGTAATGCCTTACATTTTAAATACAGTAAAATTGTAATGTAACGAATTACTTTGAAATGACAGTAACAAGTAATAAATAATGCTTTACAGTTTTGAAGTAACTTACCCAACACTGCTGTGGACTGATCTGTCATTCCTAAAGAAGACATATTAATTACTATTGACCTACAGTGTTTCAGACAGGAGTGAGTTTAACCTGGAACTCACACTCCTCAGACTGTAACACTTTGGTTAGTCTGGAGGTCAGGTGGTAAAATGTCAGTGTTGGCTCTTTGCACAAACAGGACTACAGTTCCAAGCATCTCTGCATGTCTCATCAGTCAAAAACCAAAAACCAAGGTATTTGCTTAAGAACGTAATTTCTGAGAGAGAGAGAGAGAGAGAGAGAGAGAGAGAGAGAAGAGAGAGAGAAGAGAGAGAAAGAGAGAGAGAGAAAAAAAAAGAGAGAGAGAGAAAGAGAGGTAGAGAGAGAGAGAAAGAGAGCGACAGAGAGAGAGAGAGCTAGAGAGATCAGCAGCTGGAACTCTTTGTCATGTTCCACATACCATCCTGAAGCTTTTTTGTCGCATGGCATGGCGAATTCTTCTGTTAAAAAAGGCCATGAGGAAAAGCTGCCACGAAATGAACTGTGTTTGTAGGGATATGTTAGCACCAACTTAATGTGGCTCTCGTTTGATTCCAACACTGAGTTTAACGATTCTCTACGATACTGATGTCATGTTCAAGTTCTTCATTGTATATATTGCAGTTTTACAGTCAGTCCTTTGATAAACACTGAAACCTAAATGTTGTCGGGTAGTCTGTTTCCCTGTTAGCTGTGTGCCTAGTTTAGTTGTGGTTCGACATAAACTTTTTTCTTTATATATCTGCAATTTGTGACTACAAACATTCATGACATCGTGCTGTTGTGTTTATACATTTTCCAACTTTTTTTTGTGATGCTTGAAAACGTATGGCTCCCTGTGGAGAACGCTCACACTGTAAAGCATCATTTCAGTGAACAGCAGAATTCCTGTTACCTGTTGAAACTACAATTTAATCATTCATTTGATTTTCTGTCCGTGCCTTTCCTTTTCTATAATATTCACATGCAGTATTTGTGTATATAGTGTATTTTCATATTGAGTTTTTTTCTACAGATGTTTACCTAGATTTATTTAGACTTGTTCTTGTCTTTGTGTGTCTGTGTGTCTTCGCAGTCATAATTCCTCTGGGATCAATCAAGTTTTCTGATTCTAATTCTGTTTCGAGCCTCTCTCAACATGCCTTTGAGACTTTCACAGAAATGTATACTTGGTTTTAAAAGATGAAGGGAAACCGACACAAACCCAGTCATTGCAGGTGTAATATCTCCACTGTTCTCCTGAGTTTACAGACCTGTAACATGTATTACAGACATGTAAAACACCAGTTTATCTCAGGACATTTCCAGTCACTCAACTCAAGCTTTAGTAACTAAGTATCAGAATCAGAAAACCTGACTGATCCTGGAGGAAATTGCAGTTAAATGATTTCTAATGAAATACGTGGTAGTTAGGAGTACGGTATTGTAGGAGGTAGGAGGAGGGGGAGGATTATGACAGGGGGAGGAGTTATAGAGTCTGATGTGTCACAGGAGGAGGAGTTATAGAGTCTGATGTGTGACAGGGGGAGGAGTTATAGAGTCTGATGTGTGACAGGGGGAGGAGTTGTAGAGTCTGATGTGTGACGGGGAGGAGTTATAGAGTCTGATGTGTGACGGGGAGGAGTTGTAGAGTCTGATGTGTGACAGGGGGAGGAGTTGTAGAGTCTGATGTGTGACCAGAGGAGGAGTTGTAGAGTCTGATGTGTCACAGGGGGAGGAGTAATAGAGTTTGTAAAGCTCTGTAAAGTAAAGCTACAACAAATAGGTTGGGCTCAGGTTTAAGATCAGGCATTTAAGTGTTGGGTTTGTGTGTCAGTTTTATTTATCACGCAGACTAATTTCACGCTCTGGTTGTTTTCGGTTCTTCTGTTGTTCAGGCAGTCGTCCTCTGATTAACTGCTGCACATTCATTCATGGCGCTTTGCATGTGAGTGTGGGTCCACAGTTCATGCACAGTACGCCCACTGGTAAGAATGTGATGGCTTAAAAATGGTACACTCCAACACTGTGTGGGAGAGAGAACGGTGCCTATTGATTTCATAACTTAAAAAAAAATTGGGCTCTCCGATAAATGTTCCCCACAGTGTTAAAAAAAACTTGTCCTGGTGCTCAGTGCCGGTGGTAACAGTGGAGCCGCTAAAGGTTAGTGGAGAACAGGTGAGAACGAATAGATCTCTACATTACCTGGAGCTCATTTAGCGGACAATCTGTTCCTGGCCTGTCTGTCATGTGAAAGTGAGCATTTGTGTGTGTGTGTGTGTGTGTGTGTATGTGAGAGAGAGAGATCAACTGTAGTGTTTGTAAAAGGTCAAAAGAAGAAAGTGAGCATGGTCTGCGCTGCGGCTGTGAGTACACGGTGTATGCAGCTGTAGTTTAAATATAATTACACACTGAAACAGAGACTCCACTCAGACATCAGAACAGCAAATATTTCCGCTAGAAAGAGAAAAAACTTCACAACACCCAACTCTGTTATCTTGATGTATCATGAAAGCGTATTTGAAAATCATAGACTCATTTCGCAGAACTCAGTGTTCAGTGGACAGGGCGTCGCTCTGGGAGCGCGTTAATCCCTCAGATGGAGAGATGAGATCGGTGGGGGGTCAGGAAGGGGATTGTTAGGGTACAGAGGCCTGTGTGTGGGAGACTCTTCCTAAGTGCAGCTACCAATGCCCTTGAGTCTAATGTAATCTCTAAACACTAATTACTCTCCTTTTTGATGCCTTTGATATATTTTCTGAACTGTATGTTCGTTACACAACAGGAGAGCGGCCTGTACAGTGATGATGCCGGACTTCTCACCAATCTTCCCTCGCTCGGCAAATTACACAACGTTACGGAAATACATTGAGGGAAAGTTGGAAATCTGTGATGAAAGAGAAATCTGTATCGTGGCATTGTTGGTACAGTTAGGAATGTTTCTAGGTTCTCTAGACTGGAGCCACTGGGGACCACTGGTTTAGACCATGTGATAGATAGATATATACAATTAGAGGACACAAGCATTCAGATGTTTTGTTTTTGTTATTTAATATGCTTCTAGCTCACACATTCACATCAGTTTCACACATACTGATTATTAACTAAGTACTTTTTAACAAACAACATGAACAAGCACAAAGAAAGAAAGTGTTCAGATAGAATCCCATTGTTTGCGCCTTCACTTTCTTCAGTGAGATGAAATTCTCTTCTAAAATATCCTGATACACTCATGTTCATGTTTCCTTCACTGGTGTGGAATGGTCCAGCACCACTTGCAGAGAAGCAGCCCTATATCATGATGCCCCCGTGTCCATATTCACCTTTACTGTTTATCACTGAAGAAAAACAACTCCTTTGTCTGCAAGAAGACATTTCAAAGTTTTGGTGTAGAGATTGATTTCATAATACTACCCTTTGTCCTCCTTAGTATTGGGTAAAAAAGAACATTTGTATTGTCCATCCCTAGTCTAGTTGGTGAAGAGAGACAGTGAAATCAGGTGCGTTGCCCACTAGATATTTTATTGAACAAACAACTAGGAGAGTATGATGTGGTGTATGCCAATATATAAGAAAAAATAAACTTTTTTGGTAGGACTAATCTAGCTGTTAACTCTTGTTTAAAATCATTTTGGCCAAAGCTGTGGGTGCAGGTTCATCCTGTCGAGGTCTCAGTCAACACAGTAACAATAAACTTAATCCTTGGTCTCTGCTTGTTTATGATTGGTTTCATTCTTAACCAGGGCCACCAGGTTTTTAACCAGTCATGCTTTTTGCAGGCAGTGACTTAATTCATTCATTCATTTCATTTAAATCTTATTTAATCAATAAACAGGTATTGTATATATTGGTTGGTAGTGGTTTATGTGTGTTTATGGGAGAAGGGGGTCACTAAAATGGGGCCCATCTGTTAGCAGCTATTAAACGGCCCAGGCCAGCAATTTCGAAACCGTTTTTGATTGCAAACCGAAGGGTGAAGACAAAGCAAAACATCGGTTCCTGATCCTCCCGAGCCATACTGACCTTATCAACACATACTAACACTTTCTCAAATGTCAGCAGCCGCATTTCTGGTGGCTAGTTGGCGTCTCCGCAGCTGTCAGCCTGTCATCAAAACAGAGTGTACCGAGCCCTTTGTAACAGTTTATGGTTTTTCCTGCGTGAACAAAACTGGTGCACAAACCTAAACATGCACTTTTTAGGCTAAAACGCAGGAGAACAGTGGAGATATTACATGAGCAACCTGCAATGACTGGGTTTGTGTCAGTTTTCCTTCATCTTTTAAAACCAAGTATACATTTGTGTGAAGGTCTCAAAGGCATGCTGAGAGTGGCTAGAATCCGAATAAGAAAGCTTGATTGATCCTGGAGGAAACTGCTTATATTATGATTGTGAAGACACACAGACACACAGAGACAGTAACAATATAAAATATAAAGTCTAAATAAATCTAAATAAACATCTGTAGAAAAAATAAGTCTTAGTAGTCTTAGTGAACTGGCTGTTAAATTCAGGCGCATTGTGAGGAGACTTTCTGAGCTCCACCTGCCCTCGTACGTACTGACGGCTCTGTGTTTCTTATGCACTGGAACTTTTTTGGGTCTAAAACCCTTTCTGGGTTCAATAAGGCGTGTCTAAATATAGAACCATTCCTTTTCTGAAGAGCTTTTATGCAGTTATCCTCGCTCGGAAGTCATGTACTTGAGTGTTAGCCTTTGAATTAAACTAAAAGCAGAGGTCATCTATTTATGTTTCTACTTCAGTTAAAGTACAGTCGTATTTGCATCAATATGTATTTAATTATCTCTGAGAAAACTGCAAAAATGACTGTTATATAACAGTACATCAGATTACCCTCTCTGTGTATTCCTATATGCTGCTGGTGGCTTCCATAGTCTAGTAAACATCCATTTCCATTTATTTTTTATAATTATTGTTATTGTTGTTGTTATTGTATCATTCAGAGGAGGTAAAAAGTTGCATGTGTAGCTTGGTGAAGCGTCTCATGCATTAAAATTTTGAATGAAAATAGATGAAATTAGTCTTAAACAGCAGTGAAAGAGATCCATTTTAGAGAAGCGCCCTCTGAATTTTGACAGGGCCTGTTAACATAGCTGCTTCCATGGCAACACTGCCGCACAGGATACAAATGTTTCCATGTTTTATTCAAAAACAGAAAGGTTTGGTAAAATGGTTTTATAATCTCTATCAGTCTGAATGCTCTGCTGCAGTATTGCACTGGGAGCTTCAGCTTCCATTAACTCCAAGACAAAGGAAACATTCACAGCCCGCCCTCGTCGTCTGATAACAGCTTTGCATAATTTGGAAATCTGCACTTTTATCTTCTATAGTTATCAGGGCTGCATTCTTAGAAAGCTTTGACCTCAAAACCTTAGATCTGTTATTCAGTTTAATTCTAAGATTCATTTATCAATCAATCATTTATTAATTGCTATGAAAACAATGCACAATTTGTCCAAAAGTCTGTAGACTCTTGCTCATCCAATTTTTTAAAACTTGATTAAAAGGAATTTTGTAATTCCTTTGAGATATATTTACACTAGATGTTGGAACATTGCTGTGAAGATTCGCAAGAACATTGAGGCCTAGTTCTAGATTACAAACAGCACTCCAGCACTGCAATTTATTTTAAAAGCAGCATCTCTATGAGTATGACAACCATTCCATGCCAGTGTCTGATAAATTCCTACACAAGCACCTCATTCTGCTTTATGAGGGACTGATTACTGATCACCTGAATCACATCTTATTTCATGAGGAAAAGTATAAAAACACTGCTGTAATCAACACTCTCCTCTCACAATGAGACCAGTTGGATGGTAAAACACTA
>JBBPCY010072811.1:0-31405 GCA_037974405.1 Brachyalestes nurse
CCCAGTATACACGTCCATATTTATATTTCTAGATTGTATAAGTGTCTGCTAAATGTAAACCTATTGTTTTTCATTTTTGTTGCTCTTACATTTGTACTGTCCAATTTCTGCCATGACAATGCAAATTCCCCACTTCTGGTAGTAATAAAGGTTTATCTTATCTTATATAAACTGAGAGTGTGTTCATTTTAAAAGATTATTTCTGAAAAATGATACTGTTAGCTGTGACTGAAGTACTGCTCACCTTAGTACAAAGCTTGTCCCCTGATGATTGGTAAAAGATTGAGAATGCTGAAGTACGCCCTCCCTTGCACAATTTAGTTTTGCAGGCTCCCAACACACCTGATCCAGCGGGTCTTGAGCACAACTGTCTAAGCGGCGACTCAGTCTTTAAGAGATCGTGAATTTGCACAAATTGTTGTAGATAGAACTACTCATTGCGTCTGAGAGTCCATGAAATATAACTGGCCTCGTTCTGTCTAGGTGGGAAGAATGACTCTCTCTTTTCTCACTTCACCCTCCAAGCACTGGTAACAGTTTGAGAGTGAATATTTTTCTATATGCACACACATACTATACTGAAAAAAATATTGGACCATTACACCAACAGGGGTTTTCATGACATTGCATTCAAATACATAGACTTTCATTGGTCCCCCTTTGCAGCTATAACAGCTTCCACTCTCCTTGGAAGGCTTTCCACAAGATTTTGGAGTTTCTATGGGAATTTGTGCCCATTCATTCTGTAGAGGAGAAGTCCCCAACCACCAGGGCGCAGACCAGGATCGGTCCGTGAGTCATTTGTTACCGGGCTGAACAGAAAGACAGATTAAAAATATTTCATTAGAGTCTGAAAGATCTTTTATTTTGAAAAAAAAAACACACTTATCTCTGTCACCTGATACGGTACAAATGTAGTCCACAAGCTAGCAAAAATGAGTAAAAAACAAAAATATAGTGAAAATATTGTTTTGCAAATTATTGTTTTGAGGTCAGGACACAGGTCAGGACGCTGTTGGACGAGAAGGCCTGACTCACAATCTCCATTCCAGTTCATCCCAAAGGTATTGGATGAGGTTGAGGTCAGAAATCTGTGTGGACCAGTCAAGTACTTCCACATGGAGCTCGCTTTGTGCACTGGGACACAGTCGTGCTGGAATAGAAAAGGTTCTTCCCCAAACTGGGTCCACAAAGAAGCATCGCGTTGTCCAAAATGTCTTGGTTTGCTGAAGCATTAAGATTGAACTTCACTGGAAGTAAGGGGCCAAGCCCAAACCATGAAAAAACACGTGTCCCAACACTTTTGTTCATATACACTGCCCTCCATAATTATTGGCACCCCTGGTTAAGTTAAAAGCCTTAAAATAAATTCAATTTTTATTGCAGAAGCATACTCTCACAGTGAAAATTGTAAAAAAATGTAACCTTCAACTCAAGTGAATTTTAAGGGGAAAAGAAATCCCTGACTAAGAAATAATTATTTTTCATACAATCACCTGTTTCACAATTATTGGCACCCCTACCAATTCCTAGGAAATAAATGTAATTGAAGTATTTCTGTCATTTCTACAGTAGTTTACTGTAGTTGATCAGAGTATCTAGGAACATTTAATTAGTAATTAATCGCTTCCTGTTTCCCTAGGGTATAAATATGACGTGACACAGGGGACATTTCTCTTATCCACTCTTAAACATGGGAAATATATTTTTGGTGAAACAAACTCAGCACCTTGCCGAACCCTGGGCAGCTTAATTTTCCTACCCTAAGTACCTACTTCACCTTCATGTTCTGCTGTTGCTGTCTCATATTCTGATGTCTCCTGCTCTCTCCTGCTCCTCCCTCAATCTCCTCATAGTTAGTGTTAAATCACTACAAAATCTAAAAAGTATTTTACATAATTAACAATATTTTTAAATCCCAAGAAAACATATCTAACCTCTTTCTCACCTTATAAATAAATTCTATCCTCCTGGTCTTCTTGGTGAAGTTGTTAATCTCTCTGTCATACCAGCAGGGATTTTTTTCCAAGGATTTCACCAGTGCCCAACTTGGCTATGTGGTGGTGGGGATCACTAGCAAGCAGTCAAGCTAACAAGCTAATGCCCTTCCTTCTATGCACTCGCAGACAAATATAAAATAAAAAGAAATATTATTAATAAATACGAGTAAATAATATGTTACGCGTTTTGTTATGTATGAAGCTTCAGTGTCACCCTCAAGGTCCGTGCTCAGTACAGAAAATAGAAGGAAATGTAAACAAAGGCGCTAATTGGCCACAGTGTATGTCAGTCATTTTGAAGCGGAGAACTACTCTATCACAGTAGGCAGTCACCTGTTTCACGGTGGTGGGACTTATTTACCATTAGAGTCCATTCAAACCTGAAAAAAACACAAGCCGCGGGGGTCTGAGAAGATTTACTTTTAAATGGAGTGTCTTTGAAACATGTTTCACTGAAATTCTCTGTTTCACCGCGGTTGGGGGTGGCGCTGTTTCATGTTTTTGACCTTGAGGAGCTGAAATTAGGAGAGCAACCTTATTTTTATGAGCATTTTATTTCACACCAATAAAAAGTGATAGTTATGAAGTTTTTTTTATTATTTTTCTTGTTGAAACACTTGGTGAAACACTGCTATATATATATATATATATATTAGTTAGCATTTAAAAGCTTATCAAAATAATGTCAAGAAATGAATAAAAATTGATGACTACAGTAAATTAACTCTTCAATAACTAGCTTTTTGTTGACAAAAACCTTTTAAATAAACCACATGTGGATAGTGTCTAGTCAATAATATTTCAGTGTTCACTGTATGTCTAATTAAATTATATTACACTTAATTTCAGGCATTCAGTTGGTAGTGTAAGTAATGTGTGTCTGTAAGCACATAGAGGTAATAGAGGTCAAATGAAGTGAAATGAAGCAAACGATGATGCACTTGATAAACAGCGTCCGCGTGAGGCATTCTCAAACAGGCTGCAGGTGAAGGAGCATAAAATGAAAGTGCTTAGATGCTGGATCAATGGGCAAACTCAGAGAGATTAATGTGAAGGTGAGGGCCCAGTGTCCTCTTATCTTTACTCAGGCTGGACAAATAGATGTAGGACACTACCACAGTCATGTTCTCATTAGGTTCCAGAAATACACTGCAAATCCCCTAAAACCTACAGAAAACCTAAGGAAAGGTCCACTTAAAGCTTTAGCCTATGTATTGTCTAATTTTTCATACTTAAGTGACAAAACGGTCATAATGTTTTTATTCTTTATTGCCAGGACAGCAGACTTTTGTCCCTGGGGTGGTCAGGGCTGGCCAAGGCTATTTCAGGAGGTCCGTAGAACATGACATGAAATATGTGCAGAATCTTACCCTTTCATCTAGAGAACTTGAATAATGAATAATATTCTGATTAGAGGTAGAAGTGATAATTCACTTAACTTCGAGTTCTTCAGTGTGGCAGACAGTGTGGCCCTCTAGTCTTACTTCACTAGAATTCCACTATAATATGACCCAAGTTACATGTGAGCACCCCTCAGACAGATTTAGGACAATGTTGGCATGCTTAGTTACAATATTACTGTGTATGTTTGTACCAAATTTGAACTCCATGTATAATTGTATAGTCATTAAAGAGTCAATTACTTGGGTCGATTGACATCTTACAGCTACACTTGAATACAAATCCAAGTTCTTTAGTGTTTTGAAACATGTGTAAAACCCTTGTGACCCCTTGAAATATATCAAGTTTCATGGTGATTGGCCAATTCTATGACTGTCAGATACCTGCTGAAATCTGATTGGTGAATGGCTTTACATTTACCGTATTTAGCAGAATCTTTCATCCAAAGCGACTTTCATTCCCTAACTACAGGGAACAATCTCCCTGGAGAAACTTGGGGTTAAGGGTCTTGCTCCGGAACCCAGTGGTGGTATGCTGAAGGTAGGATTTGAACCCATGACCTCTTGGTCCAGAGGCAAGTATCCCACCACCAGGGGTTGGACCTTAAATTTGTTTCTGTTTGTTGTGATTAAAGTAAAGTAAATTAAAGTAAAGTAAAGTGGCCCCATCACATGTGAAGCACAGCACACAGTGTGAAATTCTTTCTCTGCATTTAAGCCATTCACCAAGTGAAGCAGTGGGCTGCCACCAATGAGAGGCTCCGGGGAGCAGTGTGTGGGACGGTACCTTGCTCATAGGTACCTCAGTGGTGACACTAGCAGTGTTGAGATTCAAACCCACAACCTTCTGATTGCAGGGGCAACTCCCTAACCACTAGGCCACCAGCTGCCCCAATTAGTCTGATTACCAGAGGAACATATCAATAAAATCAAAAGAACTGTAGTTGTACTGATTTCTTATGGGTATTTGTATAGTCATGGTAAATAAAACTTGTTTCTAGAGGTCGACACTTGCCAAAAATGACTGCAGCTTCTAAAGTTCAGCCTAAAATGTTAGAGCGTGACAAGCTGAGCAATAGTTAAAGTGGGTTTATATCCACCTGTTCTATTAGGAGTGTTAGAAGGTTAAGTGAGATGTTGGCCCACGGCAGTGTTGTTCACATCCGTTGTGCCAGTATGAGCAATGGGGGCCACATAACCTGCACAACGACCTGGGAAATGGCTCGACATTGGGAGGACACACATCTGCTCACTCCTTCTTATCGCAGCAGCATGCTGTGAACCAAAGAAACAATTCCACTTTCTTCCTGCAGTCAATTCCGTTCAGTTCTACTCTTAAAACTAGTTTACAGGGCCGTATTATACATTTCACCACATTTCTTTCTCTGAAGTTTCTCTGAGCTGACTGAGAATACTACAAACAATACGATTCTGAAAGAAAAAGTGGGTAAGCAGGTACACATTTTTGGATGAATATAATTGTTCAAAACTATGATATCTGGAATTAAATTACACATTTGTAATGGAATAGACAGAGGGCATTCAGTACAGCAGATTTACAAACAATTATTCTTGTACATTGTAAAGCCTTGTATCTCCTAAATGGTAACTTTACAAGAGAAAGAAAAAAATATATTGTAATTAAACTTCATGTAATAAAATTTAATTCTGAGTAAATCTGGATCATAAATTTGTGTCGCCGTTCCTAATTTTTACAGTGTAAAAAGGGCAGCTGGTCAAAAAATGATATTTAAAATGATAAGCTAGTATTTACCTTCCCTTCATTATCACGAGGGGCTCCTTTGAGTATGAAACTCCTTTGAGAATGAAACCATCATCCATAGTTGTGTCATTTTTTTTCATACATCTTAACACTTAAAGTCGAAGCAAGTCGAATGTGGTAGGACAGGTGAGTTTGGGGCAACGATCATAGTTCTTGACTGGGGTAGTGCTGGGTAGTGCGGTTTAGTGCAGGGTGGTGGCAAATGTATTTGTCGACCAGGCAGGATCAAAAAGAATCGACAAAGAGTCTCCAGCATCCCTGGTTATCCTGGCATCTTCAGCAGAAATGACACCAATGGCAATAAGTACAATTCATAATAAATACACCAAAAGTAAAACTAAACACTGGACAATAAATACTCATGCTTCTAACTAGACAGGACAATAAATACACTTAAGAAAAGCATAACATATATAAATAGCAGCAAAAAAAGGAAGAACTAATGCAAACAACAGTTAACTGTAAACAGAAAGACTGGAGTAAAAGAGTCTCATGGTAACATTAAAGAACTGGACTTGCAGGTTTGCAGTATTTGCCAGTGGCTGTATGATCATTATGTAGTGGAAGAATCTTTTTGCCAAAAGGCCTATTTTAGTCCAGGTGGATGCTGGGGGTAGTCGTGCATTTAGTAATCTGAAGATGTTGCAACGTCTCACGGTGATGGAATGGATGCTCTGGTACCTTTGCCAGATGACATTGGTAAAGAGACCTTGATGACGGGGCGCCTGGTGGTTAGGGTGTTCGCTCTGCTCCCTGGGCGCTGTGTTCCTGGCTGCCTGCAGCTTCACTTGGTAAATGGGTTAAATACAGAGGAAGAATTTCATGATGTTCACACTGTGTCTTCACGTATGACAGGTCACTTTCGCTATGATCTTCTTAGCTGTACTAACAATCCATAGTCTAAAGTGGTACAGTTATCAGGCAGTGAGATCGCTGGTCAGGATGATCTCTACATCCCCAGTAGAAAGTATTTAGGGTAAAAGGGGGGAGATTTACTTTCTTCACTCTCTGCTGGAAGTGAATTTGCGGCTGGGCTTTCTTGGCCCAGCAGGTGATGTTGACATGGTGCTACACATTTCCCAGTCCACATTAGGTACAAATTAGTCCACATGTTTACACTACCCAAATATTACCATTGAGCTTCACTCAAGGCTACTATTCATTCATTAAGTCCCTGTAGTTTGTATCCAGGGAAATCAGCGAACTTGAAGAAAAATGCCCAAGTTGGGCGGGCAAATGTTGATTAATGTGATTAGAATGGTAAAGGAGAAGTGGAGGCTTCATTAAGCTACCAAATGAAAACAAATAGTTTGCCAAGGCGTCTCTTAGAGTCTCTGAAGTAGTGGCATGAACGATATTGAAACATATGGGAAGATGCAAGCACAAATGCACACGCTGAGAGAGAGACTGTATTCTAACAGATACACAGTGGAAAACCTGCCAGCAGTGAGTCAGGCAGCATCGTCATCTGCAGGTGCATTTGTGACCTGGGGGTCTGGGGTGGAGATCTTCAAAGAGAAAGAAAAAAAACCCCACGTTGCCTGTTGCAATGGAAGCAACAAGACGAGAGCCCAAACTTAGAGCACTTATCTCTCTGTGTCACTCTCTGATGTCATTGTCCTTTGGAAGTTTCTTCTTTACAACATTTTATGCTTTCAATATGCTGCTGTTTTACAGTACAGTAATAAAAGATAAGTCTTGTGTGTGAGTCTTTAGTACAGAATTTTAGCTTTTTTGGTCAATTGCAAATGAAACGTTTCCATGAAGGTTAGTGGTCTCAATTTAATTAATTTTGGTAGTGCTTTTTTTACAGTGTGAGTCAAGTTCAAGTCAGGTCAAGTAGGTGTAGGAATTTTAGCTCAAATTTATTTATTCTTCACCAGAATCAGAGTAGGCTGATTCACCTATATGGTCATTAACTGATTAATGAATGATTATTAATAACTGGATGATTAATAATCGTATTAATTGGTTAATTACTCATTAATTATGGGTTTTCTATCAAGTGGGGTTATTCTGAAATCCCACGCGAACTCTTGGACCAGTGAAGCAGTCCTGTAGGAGTACAGAGGTCAACCCTTTTAAAAGCTCTTACTAATGGCCTTTTAGAAGAGATTCACTCGAGAATCAAAAGGGGATTAGCACATCTGATGAATTGTGACTAAGAGTGGTAGAGCTTAGCAGTCTCACAGCCATGAAGTGACCCCTTTTTAATGAAGAAGAACGGACTCACTGATCACGCTAAGACAACATATTTACACAAGACAAACATAAACACATCTAGTAAATGAATGGAATGATGGCATAACATGGGACTAAGCTTACTGAAGGTTACTGGTAGTTCTGGAAAGCAAAATAAACACACCAACCGTTAGAAAGTGGTAGATAGATAGGTAGATAGGTAGATGGATTGATGGATTGATGGAAAGATGATAGATGTATGGAAGGAAGATAGATAGATAGATGTATGGAAGGAAGATAGATAGATGTATAGAAAGAAAGATAGATAAAAAGATGAATGGATGGAAGGAAGATAGATTGATTGATGTAAGATAGATAGATAGATAGATGGATGGATGGAAGGATGATAGATAGATAGATGTATGGAATGAAGATAGATAGTTGTATGGAAGGAAGATAGATAAAAAGATGAATGGATGAAAGAGCGTATGTTGAGATATGAGTTGTAGATGATTCCATAGTGATTCGGCAACAAGAATTATCATCCAGGTGCTTCATGTGCGAAAAGTGACTGAATCATAAGGGAAAAAATGGTCGTATATTATCTGCTTTTCTGCAGAAATACTTGAAATATTGAATCAAACACCTAAAACACTTTTTGGCTTCTTTATTAGTAATATTTCACCTAATAAATCACTCTTGGTGTGGACGTACAGTTCTAGGAAACAGCTGTTTGTTCTGTGTACTGAAAATGTAATTGTGTTTTGGATGCTGCCCTTTTTTCTTTCTGATTTGCTATATTTACTACAAGTACTTTTTCTTCTTTTCTTTTTTCCAGATCAATCCTATTCAACTCTTTCCTGTCCTCCTCAACTCGCTCAATTCAAACCCAATCTCTGTGAATTTACTGCAGGGGTAATGCTGTTTAGGCCTGCAAAGGTGACCCCAGGTGTGAGGGTAACATGGTTGGGAAAACTGTGTGCTGTCCATTTTCTTGCTGTTACGGCTGTCTCTAAGCCTGCAGGGCAGCAGAGGGGCAGGGGTGGATGTTCCTGTCTGTGCACAAGGGAACACAGATGTTCCCTGTTGGCTCTGTTTATTAGCTTTGTGTTTCCTTCACAGGCCTGGAAGCTTTACTCAAAAAATGAGAGTTGCCGGCAGCTTCAAAGCGAAATGAAAAAATTGAAAAAAATAATTAATTATTAAGTTGGATTCGGGAGTAATTCAGAGGACCTGATGCTGTGTCCTTGAGGAAAGTCCTTTAGTCTTTTTTCTAATATGATGTATATGAGAGGTTTTTTATGCTGAAAATAATTGATGTAGCTGTAGTCCTGTGAACAAGAACTGGTCAGTGATGAATGGGGTCTAAGGTGAACAGGGTATAAGGTGAACGGGGTATCAGAGTGTGGAAGTACAGGGTTGGTGTTTCTTATAAAGTGGCCAGTTAGTTGAAGTGCAATGTTGGTGTTTCTAATAAATAGCCAATTAGTGAAGTTAAAGGTTGGTGTTTCTAACAAAGTGACCAGTGTGGAAGTACAAGTTTGGGGTTTCTAATGAAGTGGGCAATTATTGGAGGTGAAAAGTTTGTGTTTATATTAAAGTGGCCAGTTATTAGAGGTAAAAGGTTGGTGTTTCTACTGAAGTGGCAAGACAGTGGAGGTAAAAGGTTAGTGTTTTTAATAAATAATGCTGGTAGCCTAGTGGTTAGGGCGTATGCCCTGCGATCAGGAAGTCAGGGGTTCCAATCCCAAGACTACTAAGCACCTCTGAGGTACCATCCCCACACACTGCTCCCTGGGTGCTTTGTTCCTGGCTGCCCGCTGCTTCACTTGGTGAATGGGTTAAATGTGCTGTGGTGTGTTCATATATGACAGAATGGTCACTTTCACTTCATGAAGTAGCATGTAAGTGGAGGTTGGTGTTTCTAACAAAGTGGCTAGTAATAGGAGGTAAAAGGTTGATGTTTCTAATAAAATGGACAATTTAGAAGTACAAGTTTGGTGTTTCTGATAAAGTGGCCAGTTAGTAGAGGTAAAAGGTTGGTGTTTCTAATAAAGTAGCCAATGGAAAGTAGAAGTAGTGTACGGACATTGGGTTTACAATTAAAGGTTCATGCATTCATCTAAGGGTTACTATTACTATCTTTTGGTGTGTTGCTTCATTTGTACTGATCAATAAGAAACATTTAGTGATGCCTGGCTATGAAGAGTTGATGGGGAAATGTTTCCCTTAATTACTTAGACAGCATTGTCCATACATGTTTGCATGTGTAGTGTGTATGTTTGTGTGTGTGTGTGTGAGAAAGAGAATGCAGCAGTAGCAGCATACCTGCCTCTGTTTCTGATTATGGACGTATGGAACTGGTTTATGGAGCTCATTATTTATTAATAAATTGATTATTGACGCACCTGCCTGAACTGTTGTGGGCTAAAATGAGTTCCCACACTCTGAGGACCTATATGTATTGACTAACGTGCCTGTTACTGCAGCTATATGGTTTTTTGCCTCCGCATTGGTTTAGAGCTAGCCGTGTCTGCAGCATGTTAAGCTCACCAGAGGGGAGACCCTATGTGTGTGTGAATTCACACCGGTAAAAGGGAAACTCAAAAAATGGAAAGAAAACACTCTAAAATATGGATGACTCGGTTGCAAGGCATGTTTGGATTTAAAAAAGAAAAAGAAATGAATTCAACAAACTAAACTCATTGTTATATAATCTTTGTTTTTCTCATGAACACTCAAACCCCATGGCTGTATCCAGGGGCGTAGCACCAACTTCTGGGCCCTATGCACAAGCAGTGGCCATGGGCCCCCGTAAGCTCGAGGTTCACAACTACCTTGGACACAATTTAATACATCAATCAACTGATGCATTTACCCAAAGTGTTAGCATTTACATTAGTTAACAACATTCATTGTGATCTTAAAATTATATTTAAAGGAAAATAAAATTTCACTCCTCAGGGGCCCTCCCCCCACTTGGGGCCCTGGTAATTTAGTCCCACTTTTCACCCAACTATGACGCCCCTGGCTGTATCTATATAATGCTTATCTATGGATTGCTTGTCCAGTGTCCTTCAGGGAAACTAGTTTTTCTAAGATTTTCTTGTGGCTGACATTTTCACTGTTTATCAGTAGGGTTGTACCGATACCACATTTTTACAAACCGATACGAGTATGAATATTTTTATTTGTGTACTTGCCGATACCGAGTACTGATACCGATATTTCTTAGAATGGTGTCCATGCAAGTGCAAGTAATCTGGAGACAGGTTTTTTTTCTCTTCTACAGATTACGACAAGCCTATAATAAGGCTAAATACAAAAAGTATTAACAGAAGGCTATTACAAGGGTTAGGGTTAGGGTTAGGGTTAGGGTGAGGGTTAGGGTGGTCTCAGTTCGTTTCGTTTCAGAGAGGTCTGAGTTTGTTTGACGTATTCACATATACGCAAAAAATGCTGACAAATCTATCTGAAACAGACTGAAACGGACCAAGTGTGAAAACATCCTTAAACTTGTGCATTACGAACATGACCCGATACCTGATACTGGTATCAGTATCAGTGCAATATCGGTTGATGCTTTAATAATGTTTGAATGCATTTATGCTGAAAAGTGAAAGGAACAGCATTAAAATGGTCAAAAAGCAAGGCATATATAAAATAGTTTTTTTTTATGGCTAGGCGAGGGCATCAGATCATGATGACAGGTCTTGTGTGGTCTTTCTGGTATGCAGAGGTCAGTTCCTACCAAATGTGGTCAATGAAGGACAACAGGTGAACCACTAACAGTGCGGCCAAAGCACAGCTATTGTGTGGAGTGAAAGCGAAAATATCTGATCCCTCATACGTTTACGGCATTTAGCAGAAGCTTTTATCCAAAGTGACTTCCATTCCCTAACTACAGTGGGCAGTCTCTCTGGAGCAGCTTGGGGTTAAGAGCTACTGTAGCACAGACTGCTGATAAAGTTCATGTTGGCTCTGATTGAAAGGTGTCGATATATGACAGTTTGCTGTGTATGGGACTGTGTGGCTGCAGACTGGTCAGAGTACCCATGTGGATCCCTGTCCACCTCTGTATGCACACGTTAGCATAAAAGAAGAATGCTCAGTAGCTTAGAACTGTTTTGGCAGCATGAGGGTGATCTACATAATATTATCCAAGTGGTTCTCATGTTATGGATGATCTGTGTCTGAATAATAGTTGGTTTTAGTTCAGTAACCAAAAAGAAATGGTTTTCAGTTGTTTAAAAGTAACATTGTTCAAAAAACAAACACACGTGAGATGCGATTTTCAGTGGTTTTCTTTCCAATTTGAAACATATAAAACATCCATGGATGTACACACACACACACACACACACACACACACACGCACGCACGCACGCACACACACACACACACACACATACACAGTCAGGAATCCTCTGTGGGCATGTGTGTCTCCAACCTTGTGGCAGACTTTACTACATACTTGGATCCTCATTTTGCGTGCCAGACCACAGATCTCCTCCTTTGGTCCTCTTGTTATGGACTGTTCACACGATGTTGAGGGTAGCTGGCTTTTGGGTGTCAGAATGTTACAAGTTCACATGATTTTAACGTAGCCTTTAGCACATAGTGAGCTCTGCCCACACCATCTCCTTATCTGAAAGATATTATGATAGTATGTGTGCAAAAGTTTCCACACCCCTGGTCACATTATGTTTCCTCTTTAGATTGTGAACTTTTTTACTCATTTTATTTTTAGGCTTTTATGATAAAAAACCAGGGCTGCCCGAGTGTGCAGCCTGGAGATGCAATACTGGGCAGCCAGCAGGTCATTTTGACCCATTAACACCTGCGTATTTCATGAGACTGGTATCTTAAGTGCACTGATAAGATTTTAAACATATTTACATTTACACTTGCTTGTCAGATGCATCTCCCATTAGGCAGATTGATCTGACTGAACTGTGTGACAGTTAAAGGTGTCTTGTATTCACTTACACCAAGAGTGTTGTTAGGGATAAAGAATCATGTCAGGGTAAATATAATAACACATTGGGCCCCTTAAAACAAGGAATTCCTCAATTATAATTTAATTAATAAACAGTGTAATCCAAGTGTTGGATAAAGTAGAAGAATAAACAAAATTATCAGGTGCAAATGATCAGACAGTTTCAATGTGCAATACGTTTCTCCGTGATTAGCGTGGCATTGGCCTGGGAAGTGAGCGGATAAGAAGGGGCCATGAATCAGCTTTAGGGTTGGGATCATGGAGATATCCTGACAGCTTTATGGCGCCCGCCACTGCAAATACAGTGGACTGTTTTGCACCGCAGCTTCTCCGAGTCATATTTATGGGTCATGACAGTTGCCTTAGATCACAGTCTTAGCATTAAATCTGCACGCCCTTCTATCAGCATGGGAATGGTCCCAAGCAACCCAACAACAGTGCCATCCGCAGGGTGCAAGTCATCTCTGAATACTTTAATGAGCTCAAAAAGAATAAATAATTTGCTCACATTCTCTCCAAAACCAGTTCTCAACTCAGGACAACATGAAATACCCATGGGATAAACAGTTCTGTTCTGGAAGTAGTCTTGTTCACATTTGCGTAAGGAATTTGATTGCTTGCCATAAAACTTTAACTGGCCATTGCAGACCCACAATGAGCTCTGAAATTGGGACATGCTGGTAAATCATGGCTCCAGATGGTGACTAAAATGGTCACCAATGCGACATCTTTATCCACTACTTCACTCCACAGCAGTGCCTCTCGCAATATGGCGGCGTCGTTGACATACGATGCAGCTGGACATCTAGTAATATTCTATGTCTGTGGTCAGTCTAGTAATATTCTATGTCTGTGGTCAGTCCAGTAATATTCAATGTCTGTGGTCAGTCTAATAATAATAAGTCTAGTAATTTTCTATGTCTATGGTCAAAGTTACTTTGCTGTCAAAGAACCGAACGAGAGCAGTGTTGACACGGCCTGGCAATCTGTTGCAGAGCGCGTTCTGAAATATAGAAAAAATAAACATTAACTACTCGAGAAACACTATGTTTTACTTTGCCAAAAATTTAATCCATGTTGTTATTTCTTGCTTTGTTTTAACATTCTGTACATGGGGTGAGACTGGAGATTGTGTATCACCTCCTCATGTCGAGCCTCTTTACCCTTCGCCTTGTGACAGAGCTGAGCTCCACGTCTGTGTGTATAAACCCTTCTCCTTGTCGGGTCACGTGAAGTTCTGTGTTCCTTGTCCTACCACCATTACCCAGATAACCCCTCATGTCTGTTCGTATAGTAAGTCAACGTGTTCATTTAGCTGTTCTGTTTCGGCTCCTCGTCTGTTTTTCTAGTCGTGTTTGATTTTCTTGCCACCCCCTTACAGTTAATTAAGTCAAGGCAGAGAACACCTGGGGAACACTGGCAAAAACTTCACAGTCAAAAAACACATGATAAATTATGGATTTTTTTTTTAGGACAACTCAGTGCAAGAGCTAAATAAAAATCAAACAGAACGATGTCTGTGGAGAATAGGAGAGAGACTAAAGTGAGGTTGGAGGAGGACAATGCCAGCGTGGCATATATTTAGCATAGCGAGAGAAAAAAGCTTGCCGTCTCCAGCATGAGCTAGAATGCTGCATGAAAAACAAGCACAGAAAAAAGATAGAGTCGGACAATGATAGAGTCCGACAATGCATTGTCAATTAATGTTAGTTTAGTCAAGTCAGCGGGGATGATAGAGGAACAGTAATAATGCAGGAAGGATGGATGGAGTCAGATGAGGCAAGGAAGGCACTAAAGTTTCTGCAAAACTGTACACTGTATATGATCACATCATGTGTGTCAGATAATTTCGTTGTGTTAATTGCTTTCCATCTTTGATGCAGATACTAACATGTTAGTGAAAGACGGGAATAGCGTGTTCATCCAATCACAAGAAAAGAGAGGCAGATTGTGACAGGAGCAATGAAGGGTGCCATCACCCAAGGCACATCAAACCCTGCCAAGACACGCGCACCAGTGCACACAAAACCACAAGCTTCCTGAAGTGCTACAAACACCGAACTGCAAACCCTTCAAATTTTAGCTCTGCTTGAAGCGTCAGGTCTGTGTGTTTTTTGAAATTCCACAGGGGTTGTATACTGTTTGGGGTTTCATTACTGTACTCCAAATGTTGTACATTTATAGTGTCTTAAGATAAGATAAGATAAACCTTTATTAGTCCCACAAGTGGGAAATTTGATAAAAAGTACACTATACAATCTAGAAATATAAATATCTGTATTATAAAATATATACCTATATGTATATGTAAACTATTTGTAAACTTAGGTAAGTTGTATGTATGTACACAATGAGTATATGTATAAATATACAGAGTGAATACATAAGTAAATATAAGAACACTGTAGATACACACACACACACACACACACACACACACACACACACACAGGTACACAATGAAGTGACAATAACAGTAGAAAACACTATAGAAAACATTGGTGTAAAGTTGGTAGGAGACTGCAGCCCATGCTCTAGCCTAATATTGATGGTCAGACTCTCAACGGGGGTTGGGATCATAAATAGAAGATATAGAGGGCAATACAGCAATCCCCTATTTTTACGTGGTTTAGCAATCGCATATTCAGTCACACGTGGATTTTTTCTGAGAACCGAACACCCCACAATAACGTGGAAATTCCCACAATAACGCGGAAACTACAAAATATCCTCTGCCTTTTTTGAGGCTATATATAGCTAAATTATCAAGAAAAATATAATTTACAAATTTTGTAACAAATATGAACGTAAAGTCAGCTACATTTTCATATAAAATATAACTATAAATATAGAAAATGCATCTTGAAATGGTAAAGTACCGCTGAACTTAGAGGCAGGAGGTTTGAAAGTAGCCAATCCAAGAACGCTATGCAGAGAGAGAGAGAGAGAGAGAGAGAGAGAGAGCAGTCTCACACACACACACACGCACAGTCTTTCTTAGGGACATGGAGCAGTCACGCACAGAGAGAGAGGGAGTGTGCGAAAGAAAGTGCAAGCGCGTGTGTGCGTGTGACTGCTCTGTGTCTTGTCTTCGTATTTGTGTTTTAAACATTTGTTCCCCAATTTTCAACAGTTATCTCAGTTTATTTAGTATTAGTGTGCTGTGCCCTGTCTAAACATGTGGGTAGAGAGAGTTATTTCTTCTGTGTATGAGTCTTTGTTTTGGCTGCCGCACACTGCTAATGCTAACGCGTGCTGTTAATGCTAACTGCTAACTGCTAACGGTTTTTAAGCATTTTCGTCCGGGTTTCAATAGTTTTCTGATTCTGAGGATTATTATTATTATTATTACTATTATTATTATTATTATTATTATTATTATTTCTCCTTGCTGCTGCCGTTTGAACGTCTATGGCACTCCAGACCAGAATCTCCCCTGTGGATTGTCTCAGTGTTTCTCTTGTTTAAAGCCCTGCATTTTTATTACTGTAAATTAAATAAAAAGTGGCGAATATGGGTTTACCTTTACATTTTCTTTAAGGGTAATGAGTTTAAAATGAAATTAATGTGTTCTGTGAGCATATTTGGGGGCATATTTAAATATAGTTTACACTATAAAAATAGGCATTTTTTTGGCTTTTTTTTTACACAACAATGCGGTTTTTCTACTATACGCAGGTGCTCTTGGAATGTAACCCCCACGTAAAGTGGGGTATTACTGTATACTAAACTGTATGTATAAATAAATTCATTAAATAAGAAATAATATTATGAGAATCAGAAAATATCAGATATGAAATACACTCTGCTATAAACACAAATCCTGCGTATAAATACTATAGATAAGTAACTTAAAGCTAAGTGAATTACTAATATAACAAATAGTGGTTAGAAGTCTGTTACTGCATGTAATAGAGATCAGTAGTAGATCATTAATACTGGCATAGGTAGTGATATTTCAGATGGTAAGACTATTGCACATAATTAAATGATTTAGCATCCAATAAGAAACTGCACATAATATTGCACATGGAATAATAATAATATTAAGATGATAATGCGCATAAGGATAATGTTTTAGCACTTGATACAAAAATTGCACAATAAAAATGATTTAAACCAAATAAGGAAGTCCATAACCAAGTAGCATCAAGCGAATACTCATGGTGGGCCCCTTGTATTGTGGGGCCCTAAGTGACTGCTTAGAGCAAGAATGGTAGCAATGACACTGAGGTGTAAAAACCATCACCCTTTATCCGATAATGTTAATTCAAGTCAAGTCAAGTACATAGTAAAATTGAAACAATGTTCCTCCAGGACCATGGTGCAACACAATAGCAAAACAGAACAGAACATGTGGACAGGTAGGTGTTTCTAACAAAGTGGCCGTGGAGTAAATGCTGAGCATAGAGTCGGTGATATTGGTGGGTTTGTGGTAATGCCAGTACAAGGTTTGTCCTTTGGAGCGAATCAGATGATTTGGACTGATAACCGCAAGTTGGCTGCCGGCTGCCTGGAATGAGCAGGGAGCTCTGGTGCCAGCTTTTAGCTGCTGTGAGAGCATAAGTGTTGCCAGCAGGTAATGACACTGTCCATTGACTCAAATGCTGTTTGGATTTGTGACCTCACATGCTACTGTCACTGTGTTCTCTTTCTTACTGACAGACACAGACACACACACTCTCACATACGGTATTACTATAGTTTTGAGGGCATCCAATTGATTTAATAATAGTGTCTGTGTAATATTACACATCCATGTAAACCTGACACTTTAACCTCAGTGACCAAATGACAAACTTTCTGCTCTTTTAGTTTTTCCTTAAAAAAACTGTAGAAAAACCTGGGAGGGCCAGTAAAACGTCCCCAGTTTTACGTTTTTTTAGTATTCCTATCCCTATGAAGACTTTTGGTCCTCACAAAGAGATTAACACACACACACACACACATAGGCTAACTTACCATTACAAAACTCGCTTTGACTTTCAGGTGGAATTCCTTTATGCAAATGCTTCAAAAGTTCGGGTACCAAGTGTAGTTGTTTTTCTTTATGAACACGACATCCTATACAGTAAACATATTTTAATGCAAACAGCAAAAAAAATTATGTTTATTTGAGGTCAGGCACTGATGTTGGACGAGAAGGCCTGGCTCACAATCTCCGTTCCAGTTCATCACAAATGTGTTCGGTAAGTAAAGGTAGAAGTGCTACATCAACAATCTTACTTAAGTGAAAGTATTAAGTACTTACTTTTAAATTTACTTTAAAGTATTTTTAAAGTAAAAGTACTCGCACAATGGTTTGTCTAGGTTGTGTCATTTTGTAAAAGAATAGTAAATATACTGACTTACACCTCTACCGACATTGGTGTGATTTTGACACTATTTCTGTATGTCATCATACATTTCGTTATATAACAGTATCATAACATGTCATTACATACCCAAAAGCATAGCATACCATAGCATAGCTTACCTTTATATGTTTCTTCAAATTTAAAGGGGAGTTTTTAAACGTCAACAATTCTTTGAGTCGAGGCACGCATGGGATACACTGAAAACCCAAGGACTCATTCTTTGCTCCTTTGAACTCAAATAACTTTCTTAAATATGACCAAGGTCCTCTTGAAATCAAGCCAGTCTACCAGCTCCTGCTGCTAATTGACGCACGTTCTGCCATCATTGGATCGGCCCGGTGGGCCGATGGTAAATTTGGACTGGTCAGGTAAATTTGGGCTGGGGCGGAATTCCGTCAGCACCCCACCTCCCCGAAGAAAAACAGCGAAAGGGGCCCCGGTGGGCGGGGAATCCCGTCAGTAAACCCCCCAACCCCCCAAAAGCATGATATCGAAAGGGACACCGGCACATACTCCCATTAGCCCCGTTATCCGAGGGTGGGCGGGTTTAAAAAATGCCCGGTAAGATTTTTTGTCCCAGCCCAGCCCTGTTGGAGCTAATACAGCTACCTGATTAATAGGAAATGGCAAACAATGCCAGAATCTTCTGTCTTGATCTTGGAAGTTTGTGAGCACAATCCCCATTAGCCTGTGATCCTACTTCAAACTATGGATGATCACCATCAGAACCAGATGAAAAAATTACCATGAAGAGTGAAAAACTGATTTCTCTATGATGAGTTAATTGAAAAATATGTGGGTCCTTGCCATTTTCCCTGCAAGCATATTGGTAGAAAAGCCTTGAAAACATATGTCTGTGTTTAATTTTCTTCTCAGAGTCTATTCTCATAAGGTAGTGAGAGATGAAAAGCTTTTGTTTATATTCAAACAGAGTGAGAGAGGATAAGAGAGAGAGAGAGAGAGAGAGAGAGAGCAGGCAACATCAAAACAAGAAGCAAATTCATTATGACCTTGCATGATCTTAATTTTGATACACAAACGTGAAAAGATTTCTAAATATCTGGGATAAAAGGTGGAGGGTGAGTGCAGACATGGTGGGGAGAACAGAGAGAGAGGCAGGTTGAGTACAACCTAAATGGAAGTGCTAATTGTGGATTATGATAAGGTATTGTAATTAGGAAAGTGCTTTTGTAGTGTTTAACGGGTCTCGGAACAGGTTTCTGAGTGCATCGGACTGAGAACAATGCAAGAGCGAATTTCTCCTTCATTAATTAGCTGAATGTGTGCAGGTGTGCCTCAATCAGAATTTAAGATAAGTAAATAGAGGTGTGTTTTTCTGGCATTCGAATGAGGCCTGCTGTCCATCAGTGTCTCTCACTCCCACTCCCTCACTGTCTGTGCCTATATATCTCCCACAGCCGTCCCCGACCTCTCAGTGGGACCACATCTGCCCCAGGCGCTAACTCTTGCCAGCTATTGTGAATCCTTTATTTCCCATTTGAGGGAAGGAAAATGGGAAACCACCTCACATTAAGACCTCGCAGGGCTCTTGTAATGCTATTACTGCTGAGCATGATTAAGGCCACAAAGGTGCTGTTTGCGTAATAACCAAGCAATTGTTGTCACTGTTCAGCGATAGGAGGAAAGCGTGCAAGTGAAGAAGGAAATCAAGGTGAATTGCACCTAAATAGCTGTTCAGTGGGCTACAAAAATAGCTACAGGATTCCAACCCACAGTACATATACCTCAGTGCACTACAGATACACTTGAAAGCTAGGAGTCCACAGGCAACCTCAGCATTTACCAAGTAATCCGTAGCTCCAAACCATAGAAGCTTTCATTACAGCAGTTCAGCAATCATAAAGCAAAATTTATATATACCCACAGGATTAAAACCCGCAGAAAGAGGGGGATTTCAACAAATAAAAATGGTGCAAAACATTCTAAAACTGGTGTTTGTTCTCCTACATGCTCGCTGTTTGCTGCTCCTTCATTCTGCGCGCTGCCGCTCGGTCGCTCACCGAACCCCACCCCCTACTTGTGGGCGGAGACTATCCTGAAAGTTCTCCTGGGTTAATTCTTGGTGTCACGGAGGCTAGACAAGAACGGACTGATCGAAGGTTGTTCCCAATGTAGCGTGGGGAAATACTAACTCGCGGATACACACGAGAGAGCAGGTAAGCCACGCGTTTGTTCTGAGAACGCTCCCAGAGGAGTTGAGATTTCCACCCGGAAACCCGCGTTCTCACACGCACACAGAAAGGTATAAGCGAGGCTCCGGAGAGCCGAGTACTCACGTGAGTTGAGTTGAATAAGGACCTGGACAGAGATTTCATGAACTCAATGTCTGGTGCTGACGTGTACCTTTTTCCCGCTTAAGTACCTGCGTGAATCATTTCCGTTGCCTCGTGACCTCACGTGATCTGGTGCGCGTGACAGAAGGCATGAGATTTGTTTTTGCCTACTCTTGAATCTAAAGAATTTCTGTGATCTAACCTTGATGAACTAAAAGCTTGTATAGTCTTCTCAAGATCAACCTATGATAGAAAATACCTCATTTTTGAGATGTTACATAATGGGTAAAAACATGACTTTGCTTAACTTTAGTCCTTCTTTTGGAAGGAAAGGTCACTAACAGATATTATACCCAGGTTTCTGGTATTTGCAGACAGGGATACTTGATGTTCATGAAAAATGAAGAATGATATTGGGACATCCAGCAATTTATTTGTGCCAGATAAGATCAAATATCACAGTTTTTTTATTATTGGGACATAGATTTGTGTGTCATTTGCATAATCATTTTACTAGATTTTATGTTAATGTATGATGTGCCCTAGTAGCATTATTTATACACAAAACAACAAGAGGCCAAGGACGGAGCCTTGGGGAACACCACAGGACAGAGGTGCCACGGTACAGGAGGCACAGCCCATACTTAGAAAGTTCTACTTAGAAAATTTTGATGATTTAAAGTAGACTAGGGCAGTGGCCCTGGTGCTAAGAAGAAGTCAAACTGAGCAGTTATATATGTGCTGTAAGCGAAAGGTCATTTGTGGCTTTAATGGGAACATTTCTGTGCTCTGGTGTGCAATTTTTCATAAATATCTATTTCTCATAAATGTTGTTGTTCATGAAAAAAATCTTAGACAATACTTAGACGATCATCTCTAAAACTTCTGATAAAAATAATAATTTAAGAATGATCTATTTTTTAAATGGGCAGATTTTCTTAGGCAGTGGGTGGATTACTGCTTGCTTGGGGCAGTCAGTAGACAGAAAGCTATTTACAATTGATAACATAGTCAGACCAACACTGTTAAAAACCTCATTTAGATATCTCCAAGCATCAGATCTGAGGGACTTGAACCTGAACAAGGCAGAGGGTTTGCAGTGTGGGGAATGAATAGAGGATCATTAGTTATATAATGAATCTAGAGGGTTTTTTTTGCATTTATTTTATTTGTAAAGAAGGATAAATGCTGGTCATAGATCATAGAGGTTGCTTCAGTTTGCTGGCTAGATGGGTTAATTACAGATTCACTGGTTTCGAGAATAATCATGGAGCTATGACAGTTTCTGTAATAATGCTAGAGAAATAGAAAGACCTAGATTCTTTTACTGACTTTTTTTTAATAGACAGACAGTTTATCTGTCAAAATTTGATATGACACCACCTCTGTTCTTTCTACTCAGTTTGCCTGCCTTTTCTCTTTACTCCTATCAAATGATTACTTAGCCAAGGCAAGGTAAATGTTTGACTTTCTGGATTTGTACAGGTGCTACGGAGTCAGATACTGTTTGTATGTATTGTTATAGTTTTTAGTAATCATTTCTGCAGACAAAATTGATTGGTTGTTGCTAGGTGTTGATGCAGAAGGCCTTATGAAGTCTGTCAGCAGAATCTGTATTGAGGACACGAGAGGAATATGTTGCTGGCATAAGCCCATGTGGCTAAAAAAGCCCAGCCATCTGTGTTACATGCTTATTAACTCTGTTAAAAAATAAAAATGAAACAAGCAAGAAAATATTTCATTAAAAAGTGAAACAAATGAAACAAAGCCTGTCAAAATGACTTTTGGACAGTCTGGACTATATTGTTTGAGTACGGTTGTGTAATTATTTATGTCATATGAGTAATAATTTAGTTAATTCATCTCATGTATGTAAAGTTTTGCTTTTTTTGACATATGTGCACTTTACCTATGCTGGCACAAGCATTTCTTAAAAACATTTTTTTCCCTCTGGTTCAGGAATGATTGGTCCTCACCTTTTTTGTCTGCTTTCTCTCACCCTACAACTCTTCTGTCTCAGCTTGTCATTTTCAAATACAGCCTGCCTCACCAAATCTTCCGGGAGCTGAACTCTGGATCAACACTAACATCTTCTCAAGGGAATGTTCATGGCACACTTGAATGTATCTGTCATTCTTCTTTGTTGTATTGTATATTCATTCTTAAACATATGCTACAATAGACAACAATGCAAAATATGAAACACCCTTATTGTGTTCTAACCAATTAGTCAGATGAAATACTGAACTGGGTCAAGAACCAATGGAAGAAAAGTGGCTTACTTTACATTATGTGGACGACTGGATGAGTGTGCATTGCTTGCCTGGAGAAGAGATGCACTATAGAAAGAAGGCAAGCCAACAGAGCGAGTGAGATGCTTGGGGCGATGTTCTGCTGGGAAACCTGGCATTCATGTGAAAACCATTTTTACACGTAACACATAACCTACACAATCTTACAGATCAATGTTACTGTTCCCTAATGGCAATGGCTTTTTCAGCAGGATAATTTGCCCTGCCACACTGTAAAAAATGTTTAAGAATAGTTTGAGAAACATGACAAATGGTGCTTTTCCACTGGCACAAGGAAACACACTGCACTGCAAACAAATGTTTTTATATTGCAAATAAACTGATCCATACCTGAGCCGTACCCATGCTGTCATAGCTCTGCAGGGCCAAAAGCGGGCCGCAGCCGGGACAACCACGCCACTGCTTTTTGGTCAAAATGTTATGACAACAGACTGGCATGAAAAGAGGCCATTGTTTATTACTCTCCAAAAACAACAACGGCAATACAAACTAACAACTGGGAAGTCAATGCAGTACTGTCTGTTTGGACTGAAGATAAATGAGTAGGGGTTTTCTAATGCTGTGAGAAATATGAAGGTGTTCTGCAGATCCCAATTCAACTGAGAATCTAAGGGATGTGCTGAACAAACCACGGAGGCCCCACCATGCAACTTGAGTCCATGTTGAATGTTTCGATGGGTCAGAGCTATTTTGGTGGCATGAAGGGGACTTGCACAGTGTTAAACAGGTGGTTTTAAATGTTATGGCTGACCGGTGGATGTTACCAAAGTGCTTTTATTTTTTTAGTTTAAAGATCTGTGGAGTCTGGGGGCAGGTAGCTGCTGTTTATGCACCCGGACACTTGTTTGTGTGACTGGCTATTATCCTCTTCATTAATTCTTATGGCAAACAGCCTGGAGCAAACCTGGGAAGGTTAAACTGACCTTTCTGGTGTTTGTATGTCTTAAACTGCCTCTGAATGTAGGAGTAGTTTATTATTTCCTGCAAAGCTTTGGTGTCTAGCTTAAAAGATCCGGTGTTTTGTTTTTGTTGGCACTGGTTCTTTGTTATGAAAACTCATTGCTGATTGACTGCAGATAAACAATTTCCTAAATAATTTCCCACTGTAGGAGTAAGAAAAGGCCTAGGCGAGACAAACTCATTTAACATACATTGTGTATTCATTGTCCTTCAGTTCATTATCATAATGTATTGTGGTTTCCTCATTTGTTGGCTTCCAAACTGCTAAAATGCAAGACAAGGTTTGTTTTATACAGAACAAGACATTTCTTCAGTAAGATACTACATGGACATCAAATAGTGGTGTGCATTTTGCATTTGGAATGAACATACCATGCTGTATTTAATGCTAATCTGGTGGTGGTGGCCTAATGGGTAGGATACTTGCCTCTGGACCAAGAGGCCATGGGTTCGAATCCTACCCTCAGCACACCACCACTGGGTTCCTGAGCAAGATCCATAACCCCAAGCTGCTCCAGGGAGATTGTCCCCTGTAGTTAGGGACGCATCTGCTAAATGCTGTAAATGTAATCTCGTGTCTGTCTGTTGAGAAATTAGTCTTATCTCAGGTTTACACGCTCTAAACCTGAACTAGGAGACCAAACCTTGACTTTGAATTTTATTTCAGCTGAGCAGTATCCATTGTGGTGACTCTTATTATGGACTTTATAAAGATCCTAATTAGGTCGTACAAAGCAAAAGCCCAGCTGAAGCTCAGCTCCTCACACGCTGTATCTTGCTGTATGACTGTTGGAATGTTCTTGTGGAACCTGTGACTGTGGCCTCACTGGATCTCAGGGATGAAAACTAGAAACAGTATTCACCATGTGGAAAATTACTTTTAAAATGACTTTAAACCCTTTGTTCATGTGATTATAATTTATAATTCAATAATAAAAAGTATTATTGACTTATAAAAGCAATAAATACTTTCTGATCATCTGATCAAACTTACTTTTGTTCACAATTGTGCATTTGTGCATGCGTGCAATTTTGAGCAAGTAAGGATTCATAAGGATTAACTTTAATCATTTGATTTCTTTAGATTCATTTTTATGTCATGACGCAAAACAATCATTAGGATCGACTATTTTATTTATTAATGATTCAAGATTAAACATCATAATTACTGTGATTTTGTTATTAATAGCAGCTTGCTTTTAAATATATCATGTCCTTGTCAAAAGGATTTAAGTCTAAATTAGAATTCTGCACAACAGCTCAAAACAAATTAAAAACAATAATTTCTCTTTCAAAAGATGTTTATTCTACTATTGTAACCAGTGAGTCCAGAATCTCTTTGGTTTGTTAGTTTCTTAGCTAGCAGAAGAAATCTACACTGCATCAGGAGAAGTTTCCTTATTTTTCCTAATTCTCTTTTTTTTTTTTTACATTTGAGAAGATTTGGCTTTGAGGCCCATTTCTTGTTTTTCCCCACAATGACAAGGGACCCCTGTCTTCACAAGGCTGGCATGTAAGCTAAAGATCTATTAAAGTAGGATTCTTTTCCCTGGGACTTGTTGGGTTGTTCATTAAGCAAGCCACCTTGGGAGAGTACCCACACAGATAAGATCTGGTGCTTTAGTTAGAGTACTGATGGCAGGTTGTGGTGGCTGCGACTCCTCTGCTTTTCAAGGGGTCTGGAGTCATTTAATGATCTGGGCCACAATTTTAGCAGCTTTTAGCACAGCATTAAATCATTTATCTGTCTCATCTTTCAGTCCGGCTATCAGTCGTGCTGGATATACCTTACTGAGGTTGTATATGACTGTTTTTCACTATAAAATTATAATAATACCCAATAATGTATTGTTTTTGGAATAAGCTAGGAGCATACCATGAGTGAATTGAAGATAAGTTCTATTTAAGGTTATGGAAGGACTTATGAGTAAAGGTTCACTACCCTGTGTAAAATATTGCATGATGTTCCTATGTGCAAATTGCCTATGAGGAAGACATGTCATTTTGTTGCTTGTGGGATGTTTGCAACAGCGTACAACAGCCAAATAATTAAGCACTGTCCAGAAATAGAAACGTCTGCTTCTCTGAAGAGTGAGGCATCATTTGGTACACCATGTTACAGACTTGTTGGTGATTATAATAGATATTAACCCTTAGAGTGTGAGTGGTACAGATCCATGCCGGGAAGGGAAATAAATGGTAAATTGTTGTCATACAGCAAAACCCCTCCAGTTTGTGTTGATGATCGAGGTGTCAGACGTCATGCTGAGCTTTGTCTGGTGTTCCTATGTCATGTAAAACCAAAGTTATTTTAATTTAAAAAAAAAACACCACTGGGTTTTTTAATGGCATCACATGCAAATGAACATAAAGAACAAAAATTAACTAAAATAAAAAAATAAATAAATGAACTGAAAACAAAACACAAGGTCTTTAAAACTGGAAGAACCTTCAGGATAGGGAAAACCCACAGAGGGAGGGGTCCAGAGAGTGGTCAAGCGATATTTTACCAATTCATTACAGTGATCACTTCCACTAAGCTTAGCTTCTCTTTCAGCAACAAAAACATGCTTGACACATTCGAATACAGTTCTGAAATTCC
Organism: Brachyalestes nurse; assembly: GCA_037974405.1. Lineage (NCBI taxonomy): Eukaryota > Metazoa > Chordata > Actinopteri > Characiformes > Alestidae > Brachyalestes > Brachyalestes nurse. Next base: position 25,889 of record JBBPCY010072811.1, read on the forward strand.
TCCGTCTCACATCTTCGTACTCGTTATGTTGGTTAAGTGGGGCAGGATTTCTCCTTGTGGATGCATCGGCTTCTCACTCAGAGTCTCTTTGTAATTCACAATGAAAGTTAATACAGTTTTAAACTTTGAAGGGGTGGCATGATGGGAGAAAACTTGTTCAATAGAGTTCTATCCCCTGTTGGGACATAATCACACAGCAACAGGGTGCCTTCAACTCCAAAGTGTTTCCATCTGGATCCTTCTTATAATGACTGTTTTGATCCATAGGAGGCAGAGATGTGTGAGTAATTCACTGATTAAGTTAGTAAATGGGGAACGTACTGAACTGTATGGTGTCGTGCTGAATCCAATATCACCAAGGGTAAAGCACACCTACGCCAGCATAGCAGGAGTATTCTCTGTCTTGTAACCTGTCCTTGTCTGTCTAATAAATGTCTGTGGGTTGGTGCCTTTTCTCAGCAGCCGCCTTATTAAATGTATCTATTCCACTCTAAGGCTGTGCCTAGTAGACTCTAGCACCTTTTATATTTATTTATAAGACTCAGAATTTAGTTCCCTGGCTAACATGTTTCAAGTGGCCTCGTTAATGAATGACCTTCTCTAACGATAGATAGTACGTCTATATTAACGCATTTATACAAGGGACATTCAACATGTTTCCACACTTTTTAAACTCTATTAAAAACTTCAAAAACAAATTACATCTGGCTTGCCAGATAGAACATGACACGCCCATGGCACAACCAATTACTATTCTTCACTGCTTCCAATGAAAATATAAAAGTGCAGAAACATTTTGAACATTTTGAATTGTACAGATGGCATGATGCCACCTTTTTATAATTTTTGAAACCTTAATTATCAGCCACTACTGACATTCTTTTAACTTCTCTTGGAAAAGTAAATGCAGTGATGTAATCTAAATTATTTAAGAGTCTGTAAATTTCTATAAGCAGACTTAAAAGATTTTGTCTAGAGTTAATCAAGTAAAGCTGTTTAAAAAAACCTGCACCTGACTCAAACTCGTCATTCAAACTTACAACAAGCTCAGTTTTATTAAGTAATGTATTCCTTGATTTGAGGCATTGGGTTTGTTGTAAGTTAACTTGATGAAATGAACTTACGTGTGAAGGACAAAATGCCACCTATTTTTTAGCTTATAAACCATTTATTTTCTTCACAGTTATTTCCCAAACTGTTAATATTTTTTGCAGGTAGGGCTTCAGTCCTTCATTAAAACTTTTTTCTATGTCCACAGCCGACCAAAAATATGCTCTTTTGCACTGGTCAGAACCTCTTCAGTTTAAATTAGACAGTTTGAGGTTGAGGTCATTTTACAGGCAGGGTCACAGTAGATCAGTCACTAGAGCCAGCTGCTAGAGCCAGCTGCACTTATTACATTTCTGCCTGCGTCTCGTATTTGGTCCAATGTGTATGGGTCCTAAATTGCTATAATGCTAAAGTATAATGCATAAAGTATCATTTTGCCCCCCCAATGGTGTCTACATCAGTGTATGTTGAATTGAATGAGTAGGAATTTACATTTACGTCATTTTCTGTTTTATAATACTGAAGCCAAAAGGCTGGACAGAAGCTGTACCTGCTGGAGAATCATTAGTGCTGTGCAAACAGTACTAAGTCCTTGTTCATACATAAAGATTATGGTGGAAAATGGAAGGGGGGCAGGTAGAAGCAATATTGTTTACCTTTAGAATGGCAAACTGCCAAGTATGTTAATATTCTCTTTGTAATAAAATTTACTTATTTCTTTCTTTCCTTTTTCCTTCCTTCCTTTTTTCCAGCTAGCTTTTTCCTCCTGTTTTATTTATCGACGCCCTCCCTCAGAATGGAATTAGTTTGCATTAGTCATTGCTTGATTGATTGCTGCCTTGGTTATAGACTGTATGGTTCCTTTCATGCTTCTTATTAGCCGTATACTTGAAATGTTAACTGCACATGACAGCATCCCCCATGGCATGTAAAACCCACTGCTGGATTTATGGTCTTAATATCAGATGCATTCCATATTGTTGAAGAATATCTTATCAATGCTAAAAATCAAGCAGCATTTGAGCAGGATACTCTTAGGTAATGGTTCCTATTTCATGAATTTGTTCATTTACGCATTATTGGCACATTGTGTTGTTGCAATAAATCAAAATTAGGAAAGATTTAAACAAAAATGAACCATCATGCAAATGTTAAGCTTGATGATGTTAAGCAACTATCCATGCTATAGTCTGCCAAGGCTCTGCAAAGATTGTCCAACCTAGCAACAGTTGCTAAGAAAGAACATGGAAAGAGATCAAAGAGAATGATGGTAAAGAGTATACTTTAAATGTCCTGCCTCCAGTAGAGGATAGTAATGAAGTACTTTGTTAATATACTGAAGTACTGTTTTAATCTGTACTTTATTCAAGTGTTTCTATTTTACTTTCACTCCACGACATTTCAAAATAAAACATCCTACTTCTTACATGGCTACTTTCAATATATGTTGTTCCTAAATTGAAATCTAAAACAGGGGTGCTTAGTCCTGGTCCTGCAGAAACTCCCTGCTTTCAAACATTCCCTCTCCAAACACATCTGATTAAACTCATCAGCTGAATCTGGAGCCCATCTTGACTTAGATCATATAAAATGGGGCAGAAGATAATTGAATCCATGAAGTACTGAGTCATTGGGAGCAGAACTGAGACACACTGTTTAAAAATATCCAACGTATTACAGTTTTTAAAAAAATGTTAGCTAATGTAAAAATCCAAATTAAGTTAACTGAGTAAATTAATTCAATTTAGACCATTTTTAGACCATTTTGTGATAATTTTGTAATGAAAATTTGACACATTGTAAAATATTGCTGACATTTTCAAATGAAAATGACAAATGGAGATATGTACGGTTTTGTACCAACAGGAATTTTATGATATACTTTCAAATTGAAGCAATAAAGTACATTTTTTTCTTTCTTTCTTTCTTTCTTCCACCGTCATTAACATGACTTAAGCTATTTTACTATTGTCTGTATGTTTTAACCTCTGTCTTTATCCATAAAGCACATTTAGTCTGCAGAGAAAAAGAGAGAGATCACAATATTATTCTGCCTTCTAATACAGACTGGTGACCTTTTCACCACCCCCTTCTGAAACAGTAGATCTTTTTTTCCAAGATTACCAAGAATTTCATTGTCTAAACTATCTGTCTTTGCCTTTGAAAACTCAAGAGATAACATGGCTCGCTCAATATCATGTCAGACAGAGCAAAAGTAAATTAAAGGAGCAGAAAGTCATGGAGAAGGGACACTACGCTGTTTTGTTTGAACTGCTGAACTGATACAGAAGTTCAAAAGCAGGCCATTGCAGCACAGATACAGCTTGATGTCAGAAAATGTCAGGTGGGTTTAACACTGCCTGGGCAGGTCTGGCACATGCAGCAGTGTTGTGGGGCTGCTCTTTTTTCTTTTGTGCTGTGTTGTGAACTGTGCTAGTGAGAGAAAGTTCTGCTGAGAACTGAAGCACTGGTCTTCACCAGCACTCAAGAGTCACCAAAGCCATACTAATTTAGTTCTAGAGTTCAGGAGTGAAACTCGACATACAGTGAAATGCTTTTCCAGCAATATCCAACAGCTGTGCTGCACAGAATTGACAAGACAATATAATTCATTTAATTTTCTGTAACCACTCAATCCTTACTAGGGTTGTGGGTACTTATCCAACAGGACTCAAACTGGGTGGGGCACCAGCCCACCACAGGGTACACACACACACACACACACACACACACACACACACACACATCATTCACTCACACCTATGGTCAATTTAGAATCCCCAGTTCACCTAACACGCACGTCTTTAGACTCTGGAGAACATGCAAACTCCACACACACAAGACCAGGACCTGGATTTAAACCCCCAACCCTGGAGGGCAACAGCACTACACACTGTGCCACCATGAGGCCAAGATAATATCAATCTAACAAAACAGAAAAAAAAGCTGCAAGGGTCAGTGGAAGGGAGAATGAAAGAGTGAGTCTGTGTGTGTGTGTGTGTGTGTGTGTGTGTGTGTGTGTGTTATTGTCCATTTATGTGCTGTGGTTGAGAAGTCTAATTGCTTGCATTTTAAAATACTGAAAATAATAATACGTTTAAATGTCCATTTAAATGATATTGCCTAATAATGTATATGTATTTGGCAGCAACTGTGTATGAAGTCCACACAAATGTGAAGAAAGCTGTTCATATGTTTCAGGGTTAGTGGAAAGAAAAGACATTAGACAGGTTTCAGGACAGAAGAGGGAAAATAAAGATTAGATGACAACTGATAGAAGTGCATTTTTATCTGTCAACAGTGGGCTAGACATCTGATCATCACCATGAGTATCTCTGAAATCCTGATATGGTAAGCTTATTTGCTGGGGAATTAAATTTAGTTTATGTGGTTATTTGTGATTAGTCTTGGTTTTAGCCTACTTTATGCTGGGCAGTGTGTTTATTTAGCTGGGACTGTGTGGGGATTAAATCTAATGGTGCCATATCCTGCATTTTGTGTTTTACTTTTACTCCTTATGACATGTGAGTTAATCTACCAAAAATGGTCAAAATTAAGCTTACCTGAATGTTTTCTTTCTACAGGCCTTATTATGAAGCAGGGTGTTTAAGTTATTTTGTGTATTTAAGAATGAAATAAAGTTCATAAGTGACATCTGTTCTGACTGGCTGCTCTGTAATAAACCTGCACGCAGAGCTTAATCATTCCTTATAACTTCAGTGTGAATGGACAAGTAGAACTACTCAAGCAGAATAGGTGGTTATATATAAATGTGTTGGTTTTCATGCCATCATAACATTTTGCAGCGTCCCTAAATGGACTGGGGACTCATTTTGCCACAACTTTCTCTTGTCGCTAGCTTAGATACTCAGATTAAGACTAATTTGTGTGTTAGGGCTTTAGAAAGTCACAGTGAACAATAAACCACATGTTATGATTGATTTTTCAGAAAGAAACAAGATGTTCTGTGGAACCACACTAAGGCCAAAGAGAAGTCCTGTACAAAAACTGTCAACCCTGTTTGATTATAATTATATTTTATATATAGCGCTGGTACAATGGACATAAGTGCCGACCTGTGAGTCACAAGCTTCATGAAATGAGTTTCAGTGGCTGAGCAGCTGCACACAAGTCTAGGGTCACAATGCAAAATGCCAAATGTCGGCTGGAGTGAGGTCAAGCACATTCGACATTAGAGAAGTGGAAATGTGTTTTCTGGAGTGGTGAATCAAGCTTCACTACCTGACAGTCTGAAACACTAAATGGACAAAAGTATTGGGATACCTGACCATTACACCAGGAGGGATTTTGATGACATTGTATTCAAATTAATAAACTTTAATATAGAGTTGGTCTCCCCTTTGCAGCTCTAACAGCTTCCAATCAGGATTTTGGAGTTTCTGTGGGAATTTGTGTCCATTCATTCTGTAGCATTTATGAGGTCCGACACTGATGTTGGACGAGAAG
>JBBPCY010072812.1:0-10757 GCA_037974405.1 Brachyalestes nurse
ACACACACACACACACACACACACACACACACACACACACACACACATTCTCACACCCGCTCTCTCACACACACAAACACACTCTCTCACAGACACTCTCTCTCACACACACACTCACTCTCACACCCGCTCTCTCTGTCTCTCTCTCTCTCTCACACACACACACACTCACTCTCACACCCGCTCTCTCTCTCTCTCTCTCAAACACACACACACTCCCACACCCGTTCTCTCACACACACAAACACACACTCTCACAGACACTCTCTCTCACACGCACACACTCGCTCTCACGCCCTCTCTCTCTCTCTCTCTCACACACACACACACACACATACGGCTCCTCTCTCTCTTCTCCTGTGGCTCTATAGGCTGCACTTTGAGAGATAAAGCGCTTGTGTGCAGAGCAGCTCTACAGCACATTCATGTCCGCCGCTTTCAGTCATTATAGGGCTCCGGGCTACACTGGATCAACTGCACCAACTACAACAGCCCAACTGAATTAACTACACCAGGCGAACTGAATAAACTACACCAGGCGAAACGAATAAACTACACCAGGCGAAAGCCGTTCCTGCCTCGCTGCGGTCTGTTCTGAGAACGGACTAAAACGCCATGCAGAATCCTTCAGAACCAGACATCCATACACGGTACTGACAACACTGTAAACATCTGAACACGGCAGAAAATACTCCTCACACACATATAGAAAAGTCTCACAAAGAGAGAGGGAGTGATAGGGAAAAAAGAATAAGAAAATAAACCGAGGGGTAAATAAACCACTGCTTTTTAAAAAGTTGCATGTGACGCGTCACTGGTTTCACGGAGGATACCGCAGACCACCAAACACAAAGAATCTGTCCAAGGAGGAACACCTGCGGCAGAACCCCGCTGACTCTGGTAGCCAGCACGGTTCGGGATGAGAGGCATCGTCGGGATGCAGACTGAGAACAAACTGATAACTCGGGATCCACAAGTTTGAAAAAAAAATCTGTTCACCAGACTACGATGCAGTCTTTTCACTGTCACATCGAATTAACCCTGAAACCACGTCCACACGAAGAAACCAGAAAGAAGTTCGTTAAGAACGCAGGATTTCTTACCGCGGAAAATATGTCTTTCTCTCTGAAACCGATATTCCAACTGGTTTTTCGGTCAGTTCCTATTAAGCTCCCAGTTTCACGCTCCTCTCCCCTCGCAGCCTCGCCACCAAATGAGCTCCAGCAGCCTCGCACTCGGGACCCCGTTTCTATGGCACCCTGAGGAAGCCCCTCACCGTTCAGCCAGAGGATGCTATACTGCAATTGTCCAGGGACAAGATAGCGAACCTCACACACGAACCCACCCCAGGGTAGACTCAGCTTTCTGCATTAAAGCTCAGAAAACACGGAGTAATTATTATGTAAGTTCACAAAACCCACATCCATTACTCTACCTTCAGAGTAATGCAGGGAAAACACTGCAAACAGACCAAGGTGATTTCTTTCATGTCCACAGATGAGAATTAGGAGTGCATGCATATTAACTGGAGAGCCTCATGAATTTCAAATGCACTAAAGCAACAAAGAGCTTTGGCTGTAAGATGCAGAAAGATAAAATGACCAGGAAGACCTGGCTTGCGTAAACCTATGCCAATGCACCTTTTGATGCAGCAAACTGTTTTATTCCCCGGTGAAAAGAGGTCTTGATTAAACACATTTGAATCATTCACACATGTAACACTCAGGTCTGACTGTGCATGTCACTGGTGATGCAGCATCTGTGATCTGTGGATCCTGCACTAGCGAGTGCATTAATATTCTCTTAAAAAAGGCTCTGATCTGATGGCATCACTCCAGGCAATATGTTGCAGTACCTTCTAGCTTAGATCTGGACTGATTAACATGATAACTGTAACTACAAGAGGGGGGGGGGGGTGAGTTGTTTCTTTCACTCTCTCTCTCTTGTTGGCAAATAGTTGTTTGGAGGAGGATGGAATCCCTAAGTTCTATTCCTGACAGCAATATGGATCACTTTTATTTCATTCTTAATGACTGCCAGAAGCTGTGTGAAGCACAGAAGCACATCAGCATGAATCTGCACAGAGGTTGGCAAATTACAACATGCAATGATGTGATGTTTGGCATAGCTGGTAATACACACACATCGCTCCCACAGAAGATCCTTCTTGGTCTTTTTACAGTGATGTGCGTCTACGGAATGCAAACATGTTGAAGAAGTTTGTTCCCCCATTGACAGGCAACATTAGGCTGCATCCAATATTGGATATTTACGGGCTCATCTCATTCCTAAAGTGCCTTCGGTTACATGTTACACACATCCAAGGTTTATAAAGTTACCTCAAACATTGATTACATATTGATCCACTTACGTTTCTGTGCCATCCATTACGAAACTAAAACCCTTAATTTTACCCCTTAAAATGGCCTTAATTTCGCCCTTAATTTCCCATACAGGAAATGAAGCAAAATTGAGGGAAAAAGTGCACAGATTAAGGCTGATTAAGGAGTAAAACTACTGAATTTACCCCTTACCTTTTCAAACTTGCCCCTTAAATAATACAACCTCCTGAATGAACGTCTTAAATTTAAGATGAAGGGGTTTCACACTCATGCCTTTAATCTAATTTTAAGGTCAAATTAAGGGGTCGATTTCACAAAAATGAACGCCCACTTAATTCAAATGATGGAGTTTGGTGTACTTTCAGAGGTAAATTAAGGTAGGGTCATGCACATTTTAACAACTGTACATTATTTTTCATAATCATCAAAATGCCATTTTCTTCTGTTTGCCTTTCAAGGTTGAGTGTGTAGCGAGTTCAGCCCTTTGGCCGATCCCTAGTCTTGAGGGTGTTTTCCGTGTGTGTGCAGGTTACTCTATCCACACAACTCTTTAATGTGCACTGAAGGGCCATAGAGGGCATGGTGGCCCACACACTATGCGGAACTTAGAGCTGACTTTGAATTGAAACAATTGTGACACTGAATGAGGATCCTTATACCAGTTCAGACCATCCAGGTCATAGTACTCTGGACTCACATTACAAGATGCCCTCATTGCTCCCTGAGACATTTCCAGCCACATTATCAACCTCAGATTGGGCAACATCATAACTTTCTGTGTTTATCGGGCATCGTGACCACAGCTGCAGCCATCATTCCCCAGGGGCTGCTGTGACTTCAGATCTGCCTGCAGTTTACATCTCAATGTCCCTTGAGGTACTTTAGAGATGGAAGCATTTCCTACTTATTATAGTGCTTTAGGTGCCAATCACCATGCACACATTGCACCATTATGGTATCGATGAGAAGTGGATCAGGCCAAACACGCGAACCACTTTGGTTTATGTTTACCTTAGTGTTTAGCAGGCTGCCATCATTAAGCCATCTCCTCACTCTCTAAGCTCATCCAGAACTCTGTGCCCTTGATGAATGGGGACTTTCATCTTTTTAAGAGAAGTTTCTATTTTTTTCTCCTGGAAATTAAATGTTATCTCTTATCGCATGGACTGATGCACCATACAGTTGGTTCTTTTTGGCTTAAAGTGCTCAAAAAAGGTGTAATTCTACCAGTTTCAGTTTTTAATTTATGTAAAGCACTCTGAACTGCAATTGTAGATGAACTGGTCTCTTTCAAATAAACTTGCCTTGCCTTACTATTAACTGCAACAGTTACATGAGTGACTAAGTCACATCCATTCTCTGTGAGCCTGGAATGTCTGAAGTGTCCCATACATTATTTTTTGCATAAGCTGCTATACTCATTTGTGAATGAACCTATTAAGATGGCCAATGAGCAGGATGTGCATTGCATACTGTTGTGCCCAATCCAGGTTTTGAGATCAGCTGTTTGTCTCCATCAGTGGTAAGAATAAAGCATAACTAGCATCTTATGGCCCCCAATGCAAACAGAAATCTAACAGACAGTAACTGGTTTGATTACTTATTATGTTTCAAACAAGTGCAGTTCAACTACTTATAAACATGAACATAATTATAACAAATTAGCATTTTAGAAGTGTAGTGGGACAGGTGGCCATGGGGGCCAGTATGTGTGCCCCTTTCCCCAATCCCACAGTAGTTACACCACTGGTCTCTCCTGACATAACTGAGTCTTTCACACTGAAGCGTGGGGGTAATCTCTGTGGCTGCTATGAAGTTCACCAAGCAAGCAAAAAAAATTGTCACAGTTAAAGGTGCATTGGATACATAATTATCATTTTGCTTCAATGCAGAGGATTTGGAAACACTACCAGGAGCTACATGAGCTTCACTATAGGTAGGTCTCATTCCTTTTTCCAGTATTCATTATCCATTAGCAGAAATTGAATGGAATGTCAGTTATTCTATGTATGGATAACCGGATGGCCATCAAAGTCACCAGGCAAACACAGTCTGCATGAACGTTTCTTGTCTTCTGTGTGAGTTTCTTTTCCTGCCAAATGTAGTTTAGACAATCTGGAACATTAAATAATAGCAGCTATAATATCCATACATGTGTAACTGCAGTTAATCGTGTTCATCAGAAGAGTTATTCTCAGTCAGAACATTAGGATCTGGAATTTGGCATCTTGTATCACTGAAATATTTCGATGACGCTTGGGATTAGATTGAATCTGATTATACGCAGAAGCTCATCAGGGTGCTTGGTCTAAAGGACAAGGTCCATACTGATTTTCATATTCTGTCTAAAAAAAGGACACTGTACAAAGCTTATTCTAATGGAAATCACATACTGATTATGCGTGCACTCATTTGCATTTGCTTGGCTTGTCCATGTAGCCTAGTGCCATCCGCTAATTGAATGGTGTGCAAACACTGCATTGAGGCTTTAATTGGCAATTGGTTTCCAGGATCTCAGGGTGTGTGTGTTTGTGTGTGTGTGTGTGGAGCAAGGTTACTGTAAGATCGTACAAGCATTGCAACAGCCAAGGTGAAAACCCTGCAACTTGTATGGTAATTAAACAGTACATGTTAACAACAAAACTCTTAGGTATGAACTGAACTGATTGCATTGGGCTTTGAGTCCTATTACTTTTTTTCTGTATATCCCATATTCCATACAAGATGTTAAAGCACAAGTTTACTTTATATTAGCATTGCAGCTAGCAAATGTGGCATTGCATGTATGACACAGCATTTATAAGATGAACCATAGAAGCAGAAAATCGATGTTTATGTGGTTTTATACACCAAAATCAGTCAGTGTTTATTTTTACATGACCAGTTTCCATACTCTTCTGATCTCTTACAATTAAACAGGCTGTTTTTGTTACTGTACCTTTAATATTAATACATGCAAGGAATCTCATTTCTGATTGTCTTACCTGCCTCTCTCAAAAACAAGTGCTGACTGAAACAAGTAAGAAAAGTAAAAGTAAGAAAGTGCAAGTAAGAAAAGTAAACAAATGTAAACGGAATAGTTTCTGGGACATCATAAGGACAGTTTATTCAAACCAAGCTGTTTCTGCAGTTTAATTTCTAGACAAATTTATACGGACTATATTTAATATGTACATTTTAAAGAAAACATGGTGTGCCAACAAATGCTGCATAAAATCAAAAGACGACACAGAACAAGGCAAAACCTTTGATAATCTCAACTGAGCATCAGATACTAGCCTTTTTGAGTTCAGAAAATCCATGAAGTCTGCACCTCTGAGATGGATTTATAGATTTTTTTGTGTTGCTTCAGCTGTGGTCTCTAGTCAATTTCATAGCATATAAATTCTGTGCATCAAGGGACACTTTCTACATGTAAGAATGCATATGAACTCTTCTATTATTAGCATATTGCATTATACCATTACTTGAGACTCTCTTGGCCTTTTTCCCTTATTTCGGGTTCATGTTTGAAATCAATATACTTAACTCCCGTGGCAATCCTACTGGGCTTTATCACATTGACTGCTCAGCTGCTTTTGTACACAGCATCTTCAATATTTTGTGCGAAGAAAACAATATACTTGAACTATTATGAATTAGCACCACACACATGAAAGGACATGAACTGCTTGCACTGTACATTCACCCTTTGCTCACCTTATGGGACTGGCTGCAAGAATAGAGGAACAAAACAGAAAAGAAGAATGAAAAAATATTCAAGAGAAATAGAATACTCAGTAGAGTTCAGTGGGTACAGTGGGTGCAGAAAATAGGTGTTACTAAAGCTGGCACCTGCCACCAAGCTAACGTTGTGATAAACTGTAATCATTTTGATTAGTTCAGCATAAAAACAGCTTTTCCTGGAACCTTCCTGTGCTTGGTAGTGAAACTGAAAGCAAACAATCAATCAACCATGGGTGGCAAGGCACTGTCAAAAGATCTCCACGATAAAGCTCTGGACAGGCACAAGTCAGGGGATGGATACAGAAATCAAAGACTTTATCAATCTGTAGGAGCAAAGACATACAGAGACACAGAGACCAGAATAATATAAAATATAAAGTCTAAATAAAAAAATTTGTAGAAAAGAAAAAAGCTCAATATGAAAATACGCTATGCTATATAAAGAAATGCTGGGTATAAATACTATATATAAGTAACACAGTTGAGTGAAATCTACCGACAAATATGGTAGCTTGGTACCTGGAGCCTATCCCAGGGCCAGTGGACGTGAGGCAGGGACAAACTGGGGCACTTGTTAGAAACAATGAAAGGGGCAAAATACTGCCAAATTCTTAATGAAAACCTGCTGCCCTCCGCCAGAATGTTGGAAGAAGGTTCAGCCATGACCCACAGTACGGTAAAACAGACCACACAGTGGCTGAAGGAGAAAATTAATGTGTGGCCCAGTCGGAGACTTAAACCCTATTGAAAATATGAGGAATGGCCAACAATCAGCATCCAATTTGACTGAGCTTGAACAGTTCTGTAAAGAAGAGTGGGCAAATATTACATAGTCCAGATGCGCAAAGTTGGTAGAGAATTATCCCAACAGACTCAGGTCAGTAATTAATGCAAGAGGTGGTTCCACAAAGCACTGACGCAGAGGGTGATTCTTTTTCTTAGAATGTAAGTGATTCTGGTTTACTTAACTTATTTTTTTCAATTGTTGCTATCATATCTTTCATATAAATTTCATATAAAGTAGATTGAGTAAATACAGCTGGAAAACAAATGTGTCTTGATTTCAGGCTGCAAAGCAAAAAAATGTAAATGAAGGAGGTGATTTTTTTATACCCACTGTAAGCAGTTAAATGGGTAAAATCGAAGTAATGTTTCGCCAATAGATCATTTATTGTGAAATTTCGTATACAATTTGAGAGACCTATCAGTTTGCAAGAGACATGCACAGTCATGAGCAGACCTTTATTCTAGAAGAACCACATGATTAAAGCAACTTTACAAGACGACAGGTTCTGTCTATCTTCTACCTAATGAATCTATAGTCCATATATTAAACTGTGCCTTTGCACTACACCACTGAAATATGTATTTTATAGTATGCACAAATTCAGATTATTTGTGGGCAATTGTTCGACAACTGCTTCGCCAAAAATGAGAAAATAAGAAAAAAATTGCCAATGCAAACGTCTAGCACATCACTAGCCAATGTCTTGTCATGGAAAGTTAAATCGAAGTTTGAAAATTTGGCACACTGCATCTCTACCACATTCTTTGGAAGTCAAGCTGGGCACTGCAACTGACACATATCTTAAAAACTCTTAGGCTAAAATTTTGAAAGTTGATACGGTTATACTGACATTTTCCTATTTAAATTTGACGTCACTGATTTTATCTGGTGGAATTTCAGGCGATGTAAAAGCTGGGCAGGGCTCACCAATGAGATGCTAAATACTGAACACAGTGTGAGCAATATGATTTTGCTTATTGCCATTGCTGGATTTCAAATGCAACAAAACTGTCAGAATCCTCTAAATCTGCCCTAAACTCTTAAGGCTTGCCTGGTTTGTTGACCTCAGCCCAGCGCTGCAAAGCAGAAGAGAAATTTAACACAATCAGGGATGAAATGTCACAGCTGCTCATAACAAACAGGCCCATGACTTGGAAATTTGATTTTGGAAATGGGTCCATTTGGACGTAGCTCCTCTCTTAAAGTTCCCTATCCACCCCCCCGCACCCCAGCCCATCTAAATCAGTTTCCCTGTCCTACCAGCAGAGAGGGTTATTATTTGATTTCCCTCTGCTACAGACCTCAACTAGGCTGCTTTAAATCATCCTTTTGCTTTTTCTGTCCTCCTGTAGCTGAAGCAGTCCTAGCAACAGCCAACATTTCCTGTGGATGTAGAGGGAGAACTTTTTTTGAGCTCTATCATAATACTGTGTTCTCCGTTCTGCATGCAGCATTTAAGGCATACTTATGTGAAATAGGGGAACACCAGCCACAGCCAACTCTGCAAAACATAACAGATTTGTTAGGTAGTCACACATATTCAAGTGTAGTGTGCTTCTGGCCATCTTCTCAAATTCCTATAGCAGCGGCATCAGCAAAAACATTTCCTGATTTTTTAACACCAAAAGTATCTTTTTCATTATAATGTTGCACTGTTTTTAATTACTGTTCTTAGGAATTCACACCTGTACCTTTGACATTCTTATTACAAGATTAGATGAAGACATGCTCGTCACCTTTCTAGATCACATAAAAACGCCTGTGGAATCATAGTGTGTTTTCGTGATATAGTGCTAGCAGAAAAGATGATGTTAGGCGTAAGTGTGATGCTGTGAAACAAAGCGTGAGAACAGGCTTGACATTGTTATTTTCCCATTTGTTCCCTCATAGCACCCCAAATCGATACAAAATACCACAGATAATCTCTGAGCGCTGGCACTGAGAATTTTCAGTGGATTATTTTTTCACTTAGGGCGAGTGAGAACATGGACAATAAATGTGACAAATCCAAAGTCCATTTTAGTGCTTAAAAGGAGCCCTTATTGCAGACCAGTTCAGTAACTGACGGAGTCCAGGAGGCAGGGGTTTCAAATGCTTCCCGGGGGCATTCCTGATACAAGACACACACACACACACACACACACACACACACACACACTCACATTAAGGTCAGTTAAATAAGTCACCATGGTTCTACCGGACTTGCAGTGGTGCTCTCTAGCCTGAGCTCTCTCTCTCTCTCTCTCCTTCTCTCTCTTTCTCTCTCTCTCTCCTTCTCTCTCCCTCTCTCTCTCTCTCCCCTTCTCTCTCTCAATGTAAGCTATTTTCTGAGCTGGCCTACTGTCTGGTCGGTCTATTCGCTGCTTTATTTATTTATAGTCACATATTGCTGCACCAGCATCACTACATCTGGTATAATGCTATTCTACCACGGCACGACGCTTCACAGTATGACTCTAATGGTTAGTTTGCCGACCTGCGGCACCAAAGATGGAGAAGCTCTCTGTTTGAAAACTGTTTACATTTTCTTATTGATTCTCTCTGTTCTGTACTTTTGTCTCGCACTGTCCGTGGGACAACAGAGCTGATAAATCAAGCCCCCCACCCCCATCTGTCCTTCAGTGGTCATCTGCCAAGTCCAGTCATGCCCTGTCTTGTTGAGTTGGAGAGGAATTGCACTTGACTTAACCTTGAAGGTCATGATTGAGAATCAGAATGTTTCCCAGTATTTTACTAAGCTTTGTTCCCTTTAACTCATTAAAATGTGCAGTTATGCAGGCTGGCCATAGCATAATGTATCACCATTTGGAATCTGGAGCCTTCTGTGTTTATCACTATTGAAACGAAGCAAGACACAGCCGTTTCGGATACACTGTGATAGTTACTGAGCAAATGAGAATTCAGGACGGAATTCAGAATTCAGAACAGAATTCAGCAATGGGAGGAGAGGAAGATTTTCTCGTTACTATCAAATCTTGACTGGAAAAAAGACATGAATCTATACATAGCAGATGATAACATTTGCATGCATATAGATATCAATGCAAGACAAAATGAAGATGTAAACTGTTTAAGCACTGAATAGTCTATTATCCAGAGTACGTCACTCTGGATAATAGCGTTTGCTAAATGCCGTAAATGCAAATGTAAATACTAGAACTATTAAAATGTAGAGAGCGTATGCAGCTTCCAGAAAGTTTAGGACATATTGACAAGTAATGTATTTGCAAACAAGTACATTAGCTCTTAGAAGTCACAGTTATCACTGAAAGTATCAAAAGCACAGTGCAATACATTGAATGTGAATTGAAACTGATGGTTCCCTCATAGAAGATTTTCACTGTAAAGTGTAACCACACAAGGTTCTGCGTCCTTTAGGATGTCTTTCTGTCCCACTTTGTGTGCCACGCCTCTGGCAGAGTTAAATAACGACAGTATCTCTTAACTTCTATGGGTTAACCTGCTTGAATGCAGTATACGCACAGCAGGTTTGGTATTGCACGGGTGCTGCAGCAGCTGCCCCTCCCACTGCATGACCTTTGCTTTTTGGCAGGCTGGGTGCAGGCTCTCGCAACGGGGCTGCTGAGGGCAGCGGCAGGCCTCTATTCATCTAGCATTAGTGCCTGTGGCTTCCTGCTCCTGGAGCTGCCTCTCCCTTCCTGCCTGAACAGCAGGTGGCTTTTCACCCAGACTACGGAGCTCTTACTTCATTTCAAACTTATCCCTAGTCCTAAACACTGAAACCGTTTTTTCAATTCCTTCTCACTAATACGGACGAGTTGAGATACAGATATCAGATACCATTACTGCTCTTACAGCAGCCAAACCTGAAAGACATGGTCTTAACTTATTATAAAGCAGAAATATAAATAATAATCCAAATTACATATGGCAATACAATA